>VWZL01000639.1:542-45466 GCA_013396915.1 Stercorarius parasiticus
ATTTTTACAAGATTGTCTCTGTGTTCTAACAAAAAAAAAAAAAAAAAACAAAAAAAAAACCACACCACCAAAAAAACAACCCCCAAAAAAACCCGTCTAAAGAAAATTCAAGGAAATGCTTTGATTTTTTTAAAGGTACATTGCAAATAATTGCGTGCTCCAGAGAGATGATGGGAAGAAAGGCACTGATCTACCCTGTGTGTATTTTGGCATCTTGCACACTGGGTAAACCACCCTGGTTTGGGACAACACAACCGCTGGGACCATTTATTACTTGCTTTTTTTTGAAGTACCCCATTCTCTGGATTTTTTATTTTATTTTTTTCTTCCTCGCTGCTAAAAGTATAATCCCAAATTTTGCAGATGTTGATACCTGCTTATCTGTACGCACGTCTGACTAATCTTGTAAACCTCCTCACATGTGTAACCCAAGGGGGCTTTTGGTGTTTAATGTCAGGCCCTTGGAGCGCTTTTTTTGGTCAGCCCAGGTTGTGAATACAGCCATCTCCCCATTGTGCCAGCAGGCAAAGGTCAGGAACAACAAGCACCGCGCAAAATGCGAGGAGGCAAGTTGTAGGAGGCACAGACCACCAGCATCTGTTTATCATTGTTGGAGCTGCAGGGGGAAAAAAAAAATCCTCTGGATTTTAAGCTGCTAGAGTGAAGGAAATGGTTGGTGAGGTGAAATTGTAGGGGAAGGCAGATTATGAGAGTCTTGATGAGTGACTGGAACAAATTAGCAATGGCATAGCAGAAGCAAGAGGAAGGAGAAGAGAGGCTGAAGAGCCTGAGGTGCTTGTAGCTGCACATGGGCAATTCCCCGTCACAGCGCGGGGTGTGTGGGATGTGCGACTCACTGCGACCATTCATGAGATTAAAGCATACGTAAAGCACAACAAAAGCCATCCTTGTGCCAAAGTTGGTTGCCTGTCGTGGGCTTTCACCCTGCTCTATTTTTTTGAATTGACAAGTCGGTGGGAGAGAGTGGTTGGAGTGGGTCTTGTGAAGGATGTGCTTTCCATGCAGCTCGATGGCAGCGGTCACCCTGGTCTCCACATTGTGGCAGGACCGAAGCTCCCGCTCACTTCCAAGTTACGCCAGCGAAACCAGAGGAAGAACGATGAGCACGGTGGCAACAGCCAGTTCTGGTGGGGGAATAAAGTAAATGGGAAATGGCAGGAGAAAACGAGCGAGGAAGGAGCAAAGGAAAGGGTAGGAGAAGCTAGCAGAGGAAATGAAGGAGGCAAAAATGGCCATGGGTGAGGACAAAAAAAGGAAAGAATTACAAGAACAATCCAGAGTGAATTTGGGTGATAAAAGAGGGAAGAGACAAGGGAGAGAATCTGAGAAGGGCACATTAATGAAGCATGAACCAAAGGAAGGTATTTTTCCCTCATTCATATGAAATAATGCTTACATGTCTTGTACCATGGAGTTCAGGTGGAGGCTAGCCATGTGACTGATCGCATTCAGTGTCAATACAGGTAGCAGAAAATGGTACAAAGAAAGGCAGAGAAAGAATCAGGACAGAGAACAAAGAAGGGCTTGGGTTGTGGGTAAAATGTAAAAAAATAAGAGTTGTGGAGGGAAGGAAAAGAGTGAACATGGATACCCTTGGGCAAATGCACAAAGGATACACACAAAGGATGGTTGACACTTAGTTTGCGACAGGATCATCGTAATCCAGAGTACAATTTTCATCTAAATATTTGCTTGCCCTTGTGGAAGAGCTGTTATCATCCCATCAGATACCTTGACTACCTCCCTTTCAAGGCTCTATACAGCCACCCATCAGCCATAGTATCAGCACAGCATTCACATGAAACTGATAACAATGGTGAAACCATTCCTGGGCAAGGCAGTCATCTTTGCACCTTCTTTGTTTTTTTCCCCTGCGAAATCTGTTGTCTGCCTCAATAGTTTTGATTGATTTGTTTGTGGTTTGAAGGGTGGGGGGTTATTTTGAGAAGATGGCTATGTCAGTGTTGGGTCAGCCTTGTATGGGGAAAAGTTTTGTTCTGGAAAAGGACAATGTTGAGGTGTTTCCTAAAAATGCAATCATGAGATTGCTGTAATGTCCTTAGATACGTATTCCATGCCAAGATTTTAACAGCTGAAAATGCTTTGTTATTGTTTTTCACGTACTTTATTTGCATTCTTGTGATTTATTTTTGATCTGCAAATGCCTTGCGTGTTCATAGATAGAATTTTGAGTTGGGTCTGAGTGGAAGGAACTTTGGGAGGGCAGGGATAGACGCTCAAACATGAGGAGGATGGCTCTGTCCCCAATGACAATGTTAAAACTCCTCCTCTTTACAGGTCTGGTTCCCAGGCTACCGTTAAAGCTCAGGTGATGACTTTGTAATTTTGCTTAGAGATCCTTCAGTGGAAAATACAGAAATAGCGCTAGTACTTATTTATTATACATATGAAAAATAGAGCACAAAAAGGCAAAAGGTACTCATAGCACTCTGCTGTAGATTTGGCAGGCTAATGTTACCACTGCCTTGGCAGGAATGCTATCATGGTGTATTATCTATCAGCCTCACGCAAACAAAACATTATCGCGTGGATACAAAAGTTTGCTTAGTAAGCAGGTAAATTAACGTGAAAACATCCAAATAGTCTTATGAAGTTTTATGTGCCATTAATGCTTTCTTAAAGTGTTTATATGTGTATCATGTCTGTATATCTGTGCCCTCGCTCCAGTCATTTTGAGCACAAACACTGCTCTTAGCAGCACTTGTATCTCATGAGGCCAATATTGAAATTAGTGAGATTCAAGGCACAAATACTGAGACAAATCTAAGTTTCTAGTATCAGAAATGAAGATCCAGTGTTTGTTAAAAAGGGGGATGAAGGGGTGGCAGTGCTTTAAAGCTGCTCGGTCCGACACTGGAAAGGAATTCACAATGTATTTTTAGAGTGTTATAAAAATCTCTTACATAATGCTGATTAATTCTTAGGTTTTAGGGAAGAGCACTGGGCTTTGTGTGTGAGAGTGTTGACCAGCTAAGCCACTGAAAAGGGCTGGTTTGGTCTGGATTTTTTTTTTTAACTTCTTGGACACAGAAAGCTGCAATTATTCAATTATTACAGGATTTTGCCTTTGTTTAGACGTGTATGAATATTTTTCTGGAAACTGCGTCTTATTCTTGGAAGTCTTTATCATTTTAAAACATATGTTATGTTATATCACCCTGTCTGAGATACAGGATAGCTACAAACTGGGTGGGTTTTTTTCGCTCTCTCTTTCTGCAGCTAGTTACATTATGGATTAATATTAAGAATGTCTGCAGTGAAACATTACTTGTGTGGCTGTATAAGACTTACTTAAACATTGTAACTTATGTTACAGAATCGTGATTTTCTGCATATACTTACAGTAATATATACAATTACTATATACTTCTGCACATTCTGTTGAATTTCAAAATTATCAATTAATCTAACTGGCAGGTTTCACACAGCTCTTAACAAAGGGCTATTCAGGAAATTAAGTCAGTAAATGGTTCTCCCTTATTTTAATTCTAGTTATATATAGTTATTGTTGTGTAGCTGGAAAGATTTTTTTGGAGAAGATATCATGGGAAAGAGACGCTTTTGTTTGGTCTTTTTCAACAGATACATGACCATGGCAGCTTTGAAGCCTTTCTGAGGAATCCTTCCTCCTTCTGCAGGATGTTTAATCTTTCTGTGGAGTTTCTGACTATGAACTCATTCTGCAGACCTTCGTTCTTGTGCCATACAGATGAGTAAGAATTGCTCAGGTGAGTGAGATGAGCCCTAAATTATTATTGGAGAATGAAGATAGGAGGAATGCATGGGTCACAAGTGCAAAACAAAAGCTTTATTTGTCCCTCTTTTCAAGTTGGGAGGAAATAAAAGTAATTACAGCTCAGTGGTAGGGAGGGATGATCCTTATGGGTCCCTTCCAACTTGAGATATTCTGTGAATTCTATGATTCTAGGTCTCAAAGAAAGGCTTACTAATAACCTGTTTGTCATGCAGGTCTCCTGCCAGCTAGGGCTCTCTCTTTACCTCCATGTTACCTTTTATAGCTGTTTCTGCAGCTCTCCTGGAAGGAGTCTCCAGCACCACATAGAGCCAAGGCTGCTCTGCTGTACTTGGTTGCCTGAATTCTTTCCTGCTAAAGGACACTTGTCCTGTGAGATGCAGAGCAACTCACTGAAGGGAGCTGGGGACATCTTCCAGCACAGAGCTAGAGGAGGCAAGGATGTTTTGCAGCCTCCTGTGACACAGTTCATCCATGAAGGGGCCAGGGAGAACCTGAATAAGTGCAGCTTAAAAATAAAACTTGGTAAGAATAAAACTTCCATTAGTTCATTGCTCTCGCTGATGATGATACGGTTGCTTGCACATGTAAGTAAGTACTCTGGCTTCCAGTTTGTGTACACATCCAATGCAGAGTATCGGAAATTATCTGTAAAGGGCACGCAGTGAGGCACAGTTATGAATCTTAGCTCACAGAATAGAAAAAAACACATTTGTGAGTACTGGTTTCTTCCATGTTAGCTCTTATGACTTCATTCTCTGGTGTCTTATGTGGTTTCAGATCTCCCTGATGCTGTTGCCACCGGAGGGGCTTTCACAACCTCTTGCTCACTCTCATACACACAGATGCTCACGTGTGTGCCTTCTCTGGTGCTGGCTAAGGGTTGAACTCATGTTGCCTCTCATGCAGAAAAGCTCGGATACGGTCTTCCTCTTCTCCCTGGCCATGTATTTTCACTTATAGAACTAGTATTGCTAATTTTTTGTCAAATTTTTTTGATAATTGGGTATTGGGTTAAAATTATGACTGACATACACTTAAACACCCGCATGTGGGATTGCCCTCATTTCTGTGGTTAGCATGGCTAAAACTGGTGGTTTTCAGCTATCTGACTGAAACTATATGTTACCAGACAACCCAGTCTGTGGGAAAAAAAAAATAGTTTATAGCCTCAGTTATTCATCATTTGAAGGACAGCTGAAAGTCACCATTGCTGGGTCAGTCATGTATCACATCAGGAATGTGATTCTGTTGCCTGTATGTGCCAATAACTAGAAGAAAAACAGCTTCAAAACGGGGGATATAGGTGGATGTGAGGCTAAATTGGACCCTGATCCTACACAAAGCTCCCCATGGGCAGATCTGTCTTTACATGATGTAGGTGTGGGGATTTGAAGGTAAGAATTTTACTGCTATGGTGCCTTAGCTGCCCCTTTTAGCATTTAGTACTATGCTAAAAAAAAAAAAAAAACAAACAAGAAATCACATTAGCAGAATCAAAACTGCTGTTAGCAAAATCAAAATTGCTTTTATTTGCAGGGTCACTACACTCAGCAATATGTTACAGAAAAATGATGAACCCAGTATGGAGTTGCTGATAATTCCTTAGTTGGTTTGACATATGCAGACTGCTGTCGACTTCAACAGGCTTATTTAACACATTTGTTTCTTTTGACTTTAGGATTAGTCGAAATGCAATTTTGTGAAGCTACACCAGTGAGGTTGCATTTCATGGGCTGTAGGCCTAGAGTTGCAGGCTTGGGGTTGCACGGGTGTATCAACAGAAGGACTCTGGCTTTAGCCAGCAATAAACCACGATTAGGGCAAATAACCTCTTCAGAACCCTTAACATTTTTACATTTATAAATTCTGTTGGTTAAAAAAAAAAAAGATTCCCAAGCAAGCAGAAGCACTCAAAGTGAAGATCTGGGGAAATAAATGGCCAAAGCTATCATACTATGACAGCTTTGGCAAACCTTTACACAGTTTTATAAAACAAACACATGTGAAGTTCTATTCTCTGGGTAGATCTTTACATTCGAAGTTCATACTTAACACAAAAGATGAATAAAATGGTTCTCCCTCTCCACATATTTACGGAGCACATATTGGTGAGTTAAATATCATCGCAGTGGTGTACCATATCAGCCATGCTCTATCAACACATGCAAACGTTCAGCAGTTTTGTGGACCTTTTCTGCCTTCTTTGATGTGTATAACTCAGGGAAGATATGGGAGATGTGTTGTCCACTTAATATGCAAAGGAGCCAATTTCTCTGGATCTCAAGAATCATAGAAAATAAAATCATTGTCTGGGGGCTTGCTCTTCTCTGCAACAAGTGTGAAATATGCCAGTGGACTCTGATAGCTGAGTGTTAATTCATTTGCTTTCAACACCAACATGTGAGCTGCTTCTGCTTTTTATGAACTGTTTGAGGTTTTCATGTTCAGTTAGGAATAGATAGATTGAAAACTACTACAGTTTCATCCTGTTTTGGACATGGAGCCCAAGGAGAGGGTGGTGGTGATTAAAAACACTGGCATATACCAAATCAAAGTTATACCAGATCTGACTGATTCTTTAACAGCTGCCCAATAGCAGTGTTAAAAGTAAGAAAGAAAACCACAGCATTATTCATTAATTTGTACTTATTTATGTTTTGTTTCTTTTAAACTTCCAAGAGAACACAGATTCATAAATGAACAAAACTATTACAGGAATGTAATCCACAGAAGCTTCCCAAAAAGCCAGCAAAATAACAAGGAAAATGGATTAAAAATGCTTGATAGTGTATGGAACCAAGAAAAAAAAAAAAGGAAGATGATGTTGATTATTTCTCACACAAGCCTTCACTGAACCAAAAGTGGATGTAGAACTTACTTTGTCAATATCCTTTGGCTTTTCATGGGTATCTGAGAGATACGAGGAACTGCAGCAAATTCAGTCCCTGTTAGAACTGTGTGTTACAGGCAGTTACACCAGAGGGACCAAATTACAACCTTTTCATTCTGAGTTGTCTATAGGTAAAGGGTAAAGCAGGGTTATAATGGGGTGTAGGCAGTGTCATAGCCCCGAGGATGGACTAGCTTGGCAGGGGAACCCTTTAACTCAGAAGTTATTTAAACTTTTGTGGTAACAGTACCAGGGGATTGTGAAGATAATTTGCTAATTAGGTTCATCTTTGATTCAATATTTCTTGGTTTCTATTTGGAATAGGTAAACAGGTAAAAGGCAAGCATACTCCGTAATGTTAACATGTGAATATTGTTTCAGAGATTTGTTTTGGGTTTGTGCAGCAGATTGTTTTGAGACAGAGCCTTTTATAGAAACCAGACTATTACTTGTATTCTTTGGCATTTCCATTTATAAAAGCTACTCATGTTTACACACATACACACACACACGCGCGCGCGCGATATTGTTCATATATATTGTTCATCTGGTAAGGAAGAAATGAAAAAAGAAATTGATACCAGTCTGCATATGTGTTCAAAAGCTTAGTGAATTCTTCAAGCTGTGCTCTGGATCAGATTTCATGAAACTGCAATAAAAAAAATCCTTTTTTACCTTGTCTTTGTGTGTTCTGAGGTGGGTTTGTAAGGTTTGAATTACTAGGTAATCACCAAGAAGTCTCCTTTTCGTGAGCCTGCAGCTGGGAAATGGACAGTTTAATATTAATGGAAAGAACAAACTCTCCTTCTTTCTCTCCCCTTTTTTCTCTGCTCTTCTGCTTCATCATTTTCTTCTCTAAGGTTCCTATCCTGAAAATGCCTTTGTGGAAGTCCAGGATGAACTACAAAACAAGAACAGAGCACAGTTTTTCAAAATCCCATTTACCAACTTCAGTGAGTGTCGTATGACACTAACTTATGAATATTCACGATCGAACAATCCAATTTATTGATGTATCTGCAATTATTTATTCAACTCAGAAACTAATTTGACATGAATCTGCAGGCTTTCTTTCTGAAATACTTATGAAATACTCTGCCATCACCATGCCAGGGGGAGGTATGGAAAGAATCACTGCTGGCTTCTGAAAGAAGAAAAATATTAAATGTTTATTGAAAATGAATAGGCACAAAAGATTGAATTTTAGTACAAGTAAACAGTAGCAAAGTGTCTGTAATGTGGTATGTATCCACACCTGTGCTGTCTGTGCAGCATGAATGTCTTTAAAGATGTCATTAACTTCCATCGTTTAATGATGTATCTAAGAAGGTTTCTGATTAATACACCTCCCACTGCTCTTCACCTCTAGATCTGTTCTGGCTTCACTTTCAAACAGGTTGAGCAAGGAGTTGAAGTTAATTGCCGAAGTTTAGCACATCACAATTTCTTAGATTAAAGGACACTTACTCATATTCTCTGTCATTTAAGACAACTGCTGGAAATGCAGTGTGATGAATGAGAGAGGACAACCTCAATGCAGGGTCTCCAGGGACTGCTAGGTCTAAAGTTAACCCTTTTTGGGCTTTCTAGCACAAAGGAACTCTTTGCATGCAAAGGGATGTGAGAGCCTGTTGGGAGCCTACAGAAGTCATGGGACTGGACTGAACTGAGAGCTCCAAAAGGTTTCCCACTTCTCCATGTCTGGATATAAACCAGTATATTTGAATGAAAACCTTTGCTAATGACTCCTCTGATGGTTTCTTGAGTTATACTTGCCATGTCTAAGTCTGGTGGTGTTATTTATGGAGCTGAACTGAACGAGCTCTTCTGACTCTTGCTTTGGCCCATGAGAGATTTGTTTGCGCAGGCAGAGTGGCTCTCATGGTTGAAGCCACTTGCTTTCTCCCCAGCTGGTCTTTCTGTCCAAGGAAGGTTGGTACTGTGAATCTGTGAGGAGAATCAAGTCCTGTTCCAAGCAGCTGGAACAGAGAAGGTTACAAATGAATTCCCGAACAAGGGAACAGAGATGCCTTAGGGCTGTATTAGAAACAGTGGCTTCTCCCATCTGTTCTCTCCTGTTGAGTTCTCCACATACTTGCTGCTGCTAGGCTGGCTGGCATGGTAGTTTCCTAGGATATCTGAGTAATAAGCATTTAAGGTGAATGGTGTTATTTAAAATATCTTTCTTTTATTGTTTTTCATACCCAAGGTCAAAATTTATAGCCCAGCTCCATGATGCTTACCTGACCTGTGGTAGCCTTTTTCCCCTGGTGATTTAAAAGTGGGATGGAGAAGCAGAGATGTTTTAATTTCTTCCATTTCCTTTTTCTTTTGCTTTAATCTTTTTTTTTCATTCTCTTCTGCCCTCACCCCAGAACATTCCTCCATCAGTGCAAGACATGTCTGACTGGTGCATCCCAAGTTACAGATTTTAGTAAGGTGCGTTAAGAGGTGCATTTTTTATATGACTGTTGCCAATATACAAGAGTCCAGGGTAGGAAGGCAGCTCTTGAAAAGCTCCTCTCTGGCCTGGAAGGGCATCATGTCCGATTATGACAACTTACTTAATTCCAGACATTGGTAAATGAACAGGGATGTGGAAGGGCATGTATATGAAAGAGGAGGACTTTTTAATCTTGAAAGCTGGCCTTGAGGGTTTTGGTTCAGAAACAGACAAGAGTTATATAGAATTTCCAGAATACAGCTGGTGCACCCATAACTGCATTGGCTATAATAGGATTTTTTACTGTGCTAGGAATGAAATATCGGGCTCTCATTGTTATCTTTCCTTGTGCAGCTGTAAAGAATTTATTTGTGAGTTTTACAATATCCAGAGGTGGTTCCTTCGTACCCTTTTTCAATAAAGTTGAAATGCCAAAAGTTTTTTAGTTTCTTATTACTCTCTTTGCCCAGTACAAAACCCTTGTAGCAATCCTGAGATGGGCACGTCTGTCCTGTCATGAACCTTTTCTGAAAGAGACCATTCTAATTTCCCTCCATAGCTGGTCCTTCTAATGCCATTTTTAGTTAGGCCCACCAGCAGGTTGAGTTCAACAAGCTTTTGCCAGACTAGTGAGACATGTGTTAATGGCTCTGAAAAGCTACATTATTTTATCTCTTCTTGACAAGACTCTGGGTCATACCTCAGATTTTAGGCGTACTCTTTCTGTGTATTGAAATTTCTTGTAAGCCTGAAGTGTCCCGCCTTCAAATGGAAAAAAAAGTGATATATGAACATGGGGATAAAAATGTTTCACTAGAAAAAGACACCTCAGTTGCTCAGAATACTAAGGAATCGGGGGACCATTTAATTTCCAAGTGTTAGCTTTCTCCCTGGTCTTTCTTTTGTAAGACTACCACACTTTAAAGAGTTTGGCCCTGATTTCTCATTGCCATAAGTGGGAGCAGCAGTAGGCACTTGATGTGACTTCCCAAAAAAGTCCACTTTCCATCATCAGTCGGTGGCTGCTCATGAGAATTGCTCTGGACATGATACTGCTGTTTGAGCATATTCAGTCTTGACAAAAATAGTCCTTTTTTTTTAAAAGCTGTCAGTATTAAAGGTAACTTTCATGTTAATGGAAATGACAAATTATTCCAGCAAAGAAATACACAATAATAAAGAGAGTCCATTTTAGATTATATTTTAATTTCTTTGTGCATACTGGTTCTTTAAAACCAATTTTAAGAACTACCTTTTTTTCCACTGAGAGTTTTTTTTTCTCTTTCACTGTCTTTTATGAATCCTCTGTCACCTCCACAGGTGCTTGTCATATCTAGGGATACAATAAATCTTAAATTCAAACACAGCAGGTCTGATTATGTTCTCTGTTCATGAACGAGTTTCCCACTGAAACTAGGATGGATCATGGTGTAGGACTAAGCATTACTGCTAAGGAGTAAGGAAATAACAAACTTCAAACTTTTGGAAGGACGTGAGAGAAACTGTGAGCAAATTTTGCTCTTAATCCTTTCCAGTTAATCTACCACATATATATACATATATCTTCAACAGCTATTACCCAACAATCTCCTCCTCATTCAAGAAGTACTTGGACAGACGGAAGTCAAAACAGTAGGGGACTAATAAACTATTTCAAGGTTCCCAAATGAGGTCTGCTTAGAAAGAAAAAATGGATTTATAAATGCTAGCATCTAATCGGAGTGTTGCCACTGATTTCCATGGTTCTGGCAGTATCTGGCTCCTAACACAAATACAAATGTCGTAATTTGTTTTCCATTCCCTCTGATGTCAATGTAAACAATCTTTTGGATGGATTTGGATATTTCTCTGCAGGAGTATGAAGCCTAACTCAACAGTATTGTGTTAGTTTATGAGAAGCAGAAGGGGAATCTGACAAGTTTACTGACATTGTCCAAGCTATCTGAAACATAGAAAATGTCTTACATAATGAAAAGCGTACTAGAGTTTAAAATCTGTCCTATATTCATTGTTTAAGTGTACATTAGAAGCCAACTATATCAAGACTTGAGCTAAAAATGACAGACCCAAAGCAAAAGGCATAGAAATAGTCAACATGTTTCATACAATTCACTATGTAAACCTTCTGAAGCTATTAAAATGTTTCCTGATATTATCTTTTCTCTCAAGACTGTTCTAAGACTTTTCTAAGTCAGTTCATATAGGATCATGTATGATACTCATAGAAGGCAAGGTTCACTCCATTCTTTCCTGTGCTTTTAAGAATAACCTGATGCATCTTTCCCTGAAAAAAAAAAAAAATATATATATACATAAAAAAATAGATATATAAAAAATATATCTATCTATCTTTGGTTTTGTCTTGCAATTTGAATTTGAATTCAGTCAACAGCATTTCCCAAGGAAGTCTTACATTCAGACCCAAGTTAGCAAAAGCATGTTTACTGCTTACGAATTATTAATATCCTTTGACAGAGGTCTTTAAGGCCATTTTTTAACTGACTTATTGGAAATATTTTAAGAGTTATTTTTTCAGAAACAGTTCAGGCAAGCAGATGAATCTAAGCTCATTTTGCATATAAAAGCTGCCCGTTTTGCTTTTCCAGGTGCTGCACTTGGTGTGAGAATTCAGGGGTACCTGTGCCTCCTAACGAAGGATGCTTGAGTATACCAGAGGCAGTGCAGTATTTCTGTACTTGCCTGTAGACCTGGCTCTTAATTTTGAAGTCCGGTCACTCCATGCTCAGCTAACAACATTGTTTACCACAAAAGGTTCAGCAAGAACTACTGCTAAAATTGCTCAGTGGTCAGTTGTGTTTCTTGAAATTAATTTTCAGACTGAGTAGCTGCCTGCTGTGAGGAGGTTTAGGGTAGACTGTCTCTCCTGGCTGCCAGAAGTTGCCTAGGACCTTTCCATGCACAAGCAACACATTTTAAAATATGCACTTGCTTAGGCACATTATTATTCTAAATGTCTTGAAGTTATGTTCTCACTCTTTGTCACCATAGAAATGATTATACAATTACTTACCAGTTTTTCCAAAGAAGGACTGCCTGTGTATCTGGGTATGGACACAATGGCTCTCCAAGGCATTGAAGAATTACTTGACTGCAAATACAAGACCATCTCTTTGCTATCCAGGACCTAGCAGGAAAGGAGCAGCTGCTAGCCAGGCTGACCAAACACATTTTGGAAGGGGCAGGCAAGGCAGGCTGTGGGCACAACCTCTTCCAGCTGCAGCTTCACCAGCTGGAGAAACTCACCGTGGCATGGTTACCCCCTGTTGCTGTTACCCCTCTGAGGACTCTGTGTCCAGGTCTGCCAGGCAAGCTGCTTCAGCATATCCTGCTTAAGCCATTTTAGTCAAAGCAAGCTATCCCCCAGTTATAGAACAAGCCATATAGATGCGACATTAACGTGAGCGATGCTGCTGCTATTTCAACCACAGCAGAGGACCCATGGGCAGATGTTCTCATGGCACTCGCTTGTGAAATGGCGTCTCAGGGCACTTACTTACCCAGTACAACAAGGGTATGTGGATCCCTCACACACATACGAACTTCAGCCCTTTTGGCAGCGTCAGCATTAACCTGACGTGCCGAGCACTTGTGCATGGTTTAGCCAATATTCAAAGAAAAGATATTTTACACTTTAATCAACCAGGCTGGTTTTCTGTTTTCCTTCCTGTTGTTTGTTTTTGGTTTTTTTTAATCACTTGATTGAACTGCATGCAGCAGCACACTGGACTCATCTTTAAGGTAAAAGTCCTACTTCACTGAATAGTATATAATATATTCACTCTCTTTAAACCTCTTTCTAGTTCAATTTTGATTTCTGCCCCACTATTATATTCCTCAGTGTTTTGTCTATAGAAATAATCTTTTATGAATCTTGGGTTCAGTGCCCAAGTTCCTTACAAGTCCTAAGAATTCCCTTCTCTGAGCTGTACACATATTAAAGACACTGAAGAGAGCCCTTTCAAATTCAAATACATAAAAGCAAACAGGAATATTAAAACACAAAATGCAAACACAAAAATGCAAACATAAATGGTTTCCACAACACGGTGGAAAGCAAATGAAAGGATAAGGTTTTTGGTAGGGGAAAGCAATTGTCTATGAAAATAAAAATTATAAATCTTTAGAAAGAAAGATTTGAGGTGGTTTTTTTTTCTGAAATGGGGAGAACTATGCTGAGCAAGGTCTCGAAGTTCATCAGATGCCATGCTAATTTAAAAGTCTTAAAGAGCACACATTGTCTGTCTGTCTGGCATGCAATGGTATGTCTGCCAGCTGCCTGTTAGATTGGGGCTATAGAGGATCCCAGATGTGCCAGTGGAATCTCAGGAGCCAAAACCCTACCCAAACTGTCTAGGATTTTTATTTGTCTTTTTTTTTTTTTTTTTTTCTGGCAAGTTCAGCAAGGGTAATGGAAACAACTAGTTAAAAATAAAGTTGGACCTAAACTGTTTGTTACCTAATGATTTCTTTTTCATCTTCCAGAACCCTTTTTTACAGTCTTAAACAGTCTACTTTAAAAGAAACACTTATTTTTTGGTGTTTTTCCCTGTTTCTAAACAGTGGAGAACTACGGAAATGCCGTGCCAAAGCCTTTTCTTCCAGTATTTCCATCCCATTAGAAACCACAAAGTGAGGCAAATGCTGAGAGCAAGCCTCTTCTTGCAAAACTTCCAGTTCATTCTATCGAACAGAGAGGTCTGGATAAGTTTGATTAAGCTTGCAAAGGTTCAACTCAGTCCTCCATCCTCCATTGGTGGGTAAATTGAATCACGGGATTTATAAAGAATAAACCTCGCCAGACAAACCTGATTGCATTTTTGATGGAATTACAAAATTAGCAGATGATGGGAAAGCAGTAGATGTAATATATTTGGATTTCAGGAAAGCATTTTATACTGCCTCATAAAATTTCACTTGAAAAATTAATTCAGATCGGCTGCAAGTAGAACATTGTCATGTGGGGCGAGGAGCTCAAACCTCATGAAAAAGGCCAACGACAAGAGGCAGCAGACATTTGCCTGTGCCCCTGACCTCGGCGCACTGAGGAGATCACCTTTGGTCCTCCATGAGGAGATACAGCCGCAGGGCTCTCCGTGGGCTCCCGCTGAGTCTGGCTGCACTGCCACGGTCGTGCTTGATGAGTGTGGAGGACTGGAATTTAGCCTGCTGATGTGATCAGGGAATGCGCGACCCATGTGCCAGCTGGGACGGGGGCTTCGTGTCACGGCGGGAATCACGTGCCGCTTTCCTGGAAACTGATGACGCTGGCATCTGAGGGAGAAGATTGTGGTTCTCCTCTTCAAAGAGTGCTGGGGGATGGGGGATAACAAAAGCCAAACCCACCTGCCTTGTTGGGAAATGGGTGAGAGCCCCTAAAAGGATGATTATCTTCCAGGTTAGAGGAGACAGAGATCTTTAAAGAACACAGACTATCCTAAGACTGTTTTGTTCCTCTGTGTCACGGAAAAGAGACACCACAGCGTTACATAAAATATTCTGCTGTGATTTCACATTTTGTTCTGAAGGCATCATCCTAAGAAAAAATATTGACAAACAGAGGTAATTTTAGAGAAGGAGCAGAGCAAAATGTCCAGATGCTGATGTGATAGAATTTATGTTTTTATACATACACATATATATATGTGTGTGTGTGTGTGTGTAGTATAAATAGCTTGTCTAAAAGGCAACCATGGGGGTTTGGCAAGGTACCAGCATTTAGAGGCCATAAGAATACAAGTACAAATGGCCTTTACCAGCCAATTCAGGGATACTGCAGCTGACTCCGGCAGGAGCTTCCTGAGGGAAAGATGGATCCTTGGGGTTTATACAGAATAGCTGACTGTGCAGAAAGTGGTATAACTACGCAAACTGGGTTGAAATCAATAAAAGAAATAAGTAGTTGAAATACACGGAAAACTCTTAGCAGCAAATGTCCTACGACGTTATCAAAGGAAGCAGTAATTAGCTCATCCATCAGAACATTTACATCTAATTTAGATAAAAACTGGGGTTTTTCCACATGGCTTCCCCTGGCCCCTGCCAATTTCTTGAAAGCTCACAGGAGTCTCAGTGGGGTTTGGTCACACCTCAGCAGAAGACAAGCCCTTATCCACCCAGTAGAAAAATATTTCCTCTGGCTATCTGCCATGTAGAAACCAGATCTTAGCATGCATTTCAGTTCTTTCTTTACGTTTCTCGCTCTTTTCCATCTCTCCTTTTCCACTTGTTGTGCATGCCCTTGCCTCACTGGTAAGGGCCAGATCTGCAGTTGCAGAAGAGCTTGGTTTGTGCCATGCTCGGCAGAAACTCTTCCGAAAGCATCAGTTCCCACCAGTTTCCCTTTGCAGGAAGCATAACTCAAAGTGTTTCTGCATTGGAGTATCCTGCACATTTTGGCTGTGCAAAGGAGGATAACTCTATCACCTAGTCAGGGCAGATTTGGTGATGCAAGCTACCAATTTATTTATCTCTGTTCAATGGTTAATCTTTTTTTAAATACTGGAAGCTTAAATCTAAAAATCCACTGCTTTCCTAAGACCTTTTAAGGCAGTCTTTTATTGCTGGGTTATAAACCCCTTTACAGAAGGACAGCTTTAAGTCTGAATATTAAAGTAAAGTGTTTAAAGTTCCTTTTTGGACTGTTGAACCTATTATTAAAGCAGGATGGAAACTAGTTTGCAGTCTGCCTTTTACACAGAGCATCCATACTGCCAGAGTCCAAAATGAAGTCACTTTTTTTGGATTAGGCGCAGACCACAGAAGGCTTAGAAATGCCACTTGTAATTAAAAACATTGCGCCTGGATCCCTCCATCTTTATCGAGGTTAAATGGCCACTGAAAGCAATACAAGTTGAGACTGAAGAACAACAGCAAGCTCATGTCCTCTATTTTCTAATATATTTAACTGTTTATGGATGCTAGGAAAGCTTTGTACATTTTGTACGTCTCAACAGTAAAATGGATGCAATTTCCTCTAACTTTGATAGTGCCTGTAATAACAGTTAGTGCTCCGTGAGGCCAAGCAGAGCCACCTTTCCTTGTCCCCTTCTCCATGCCATATGAGATTGACTGTCAACCCTTCAGCGCGGACAAATGTTGTGGGCTGCTGTTGCAGCTAGCTTTGTTTTTTCAGCTTTATCTGTTGTATTTCTACTAATGCCTTGTCTACTTTATGGATCAGAGACTTTTATCTAGCCGTCTGGAAGAGCTTAGCACAACACAGCCCTGATCCTGCCTGAGCTATACAATATGAACACTAATTGCACGGCATTTTAATTCTTCAAAATGTTACGTAAACTAGATGGGCTAGATTCAATAAAGGATCTATGCAGGTACCTGAAAAAGGGCTTGGTTGGAACTGAAGCGCTACGCAGAATACTGCTATCTAAAATGTCGCTTTCCAGCTGCTGTCGGCTCATAGGACTTTTCCTTTTTACTCAACGTTTTGTCAGGCACTGCGCAGCCCGGTTTGACATCTCCTGCCTTAACTTCCACTGCACTATGGAAACCACGTGTCTTTCCATTCAGGTTCCCTCCACCTCCACCATATTCCCAGGAATTATTACATAGGATCAGACCCTTCCAAAAATGCAGCTCTAGCCACTTTTTTTCAACGTACCACAGGGAGAGAAGAGACTTGGCTATCTGGAAGGTAGACCCACCTCCCCAGAAACATATGCCAGATTCCAGGAAGATTATGTAGAAAAGGTGAATATGACCCTGCAGACTAGTGATTAAGGCATTTACCTTGGCGGAGAGAGCCTGCGCTCCCAGGACAGTTTCTGCAGCTTGCTATGTTGGATCATCATCAGGCAAGACAGAACAGTTTGGTGAACACAGTTCAAAACTCAAGAGTTCCCCGTATTCGTTAATTGCCATCTCAAGGCATCTCCCCAGTCAGCAACCTGGCTGCCATCTGGGGGTCCCTGCTTGACTCAACAGCCCCTGGGTTTACAACTGGTCCCAGGCTCCCCTCCCGGGGACCGAGCTTGAAAGCCACACAGCCTTTTTCTCCCTGGCACAAATAGTCTCAGTATCACTGAATTCTTTGCAACCACATCTTTTTAGAGGGTTCCCCATTTCACCATATATCTTCTGTGCCCAAGTTTAGATTCTTTCTGATAAGGACTCCCAAACGTGCTGAATTTGGCATGAAGTTATTTTGTGCACTTAGAAGACCACAAAGCAGGGGAGAAGTGCCAACAGCTCATTAACCCTTGTATCCCCTTCCTTTTAACCATATTCATTATATCATTTACTAATGCAGCAGAAGTACTGCATCTGACTGTCAGGAAAGGCTTGAGGGTCAAGCATAGAATCCAGGCATCCGGTCCCAGAGCTGCTCCAGTGAATAGTAATAGGGAAGTCATCCGCTGGGATGCAGGTGTTCCTGCACCACACTCAGTTGAACAGCAACCTTTATGGTTTTTTTTCTTAAATGCATCCATAAATCTGGATGTCATACTCCTTCCTTATCAAGTTACCCAGGTGATGTATTTCTAGGTAGTTTACAAAATCCCAACCTACAAACAAGAGTAAAGTTGTGGGTAAGAAACTACTAGTGATGGACAGAGAGTTTCACAGATGATCTGCAGTTTCTGTCACCAATGGCCACATCTTTAGAAATGTTACAGCCTGCGACAGGGGTGGAAGGGCTATGAATAGTACTAATATCGTGCAATTTAATTCCGGTTTTGTCAGTGAATCAGCAGTATTCAGAGAGCTGTAAATCCTTGCAGTTCTCGCTCTCTGCCTGCTGACGATGCAGGATGGTGTGGGTGCTCCGGAGGGGCCGTTCTGTGGACACTGTTGAGCCCATGCGTTGCTGAAAGACCTCTGGATCACTGCCATCAGGGCCAGGGTCAAGAATTACTCCTTGGAGAAGTAAAATCTAATGTGGCGTTAGACGGTACAGTTAAGGACCCTGCATAGCATGTGTGACACCAGCTAACAGCATAACAAAACAAACACCCCATTCCCCTCACGGTACAGCAAGGAGGCTACTTTTTTACTTTTATTTTCTTTGCATGAAGACAGTATGTATGTCTTAGACAAAAGTACAAGCTTTTTAGTATATTTTGACGGAATGTGAAAGTTTCCCAGTTCCGTTCTGGGTGCTGGAATGCAGGGATGGAGAAAAGGAAAGCACTACAAGCAGCGGGGTGGCTGGGGCCCTGTTATCTGCAGGTAGATAGGGCAAAAATCACAAAGGAAATCTGTATGTTATTAACTGGCTCAGTTAATAAAAACGGAATATATTTGACACGTTTAATGGTTTAAATATCTCTTAAAACATTTTACTGGCAAAATTTTAAAGCTGTAGCTATTTCTGCACTGAGCCATGGAACTGTGAAGGAGCTGCCTCATGATGTTTTGCGCATAGAGAATGTCAAGAAAGGCAAAATGGGCAGTTTTAGGTATGGGAAACAATGGAAAAAACCCCTGCATATACATTTATACATGCACTTACATTCGCAAACGCACACATAGACTCTTTGTGCAAAGGTGTTTTGTGCTGGAGGAGTAGAAGAAGATGAAACTAGGAGCAGAACAGACTTTGACTGCAGCAGCTATAAGAGGATAGTAAGAGGAAAACACTGAAAGTAAAGGACACTGTCGAGTATGAAGCTGTGATGGGAGATGCTGCAATAAGCACAGAGAAGTGGAAGAAGGATGATCATATGCTCAGATGGGGGAGGTGGCAAGGCTGCTGAGCTCCGGGGCGTGTGTCCAACTTCACGGTTACGTCCCCCACGCTGTTCTTCCCAAGAAAGCTACCAAAGGTGACACCAGCAGCCAGCACATATGGTCAAGGGGAAGAACTATCAGATTTCTCTTCCCACAACTATTAATGTGGAACCAAATGCGTCTCGATGGGGTAGAAGGAGTGCGTGTTGCACCGTCTAACTAAGGACTAAAGGCCAAAGTCACACGGTTATAGATGTTTACCATCATCAAGCGTGAACCTCAACGAAACCATGCTTATCTGCACCACGTTACCAGAAATGGTTGAAGAAGAAATTGAGAGTCACTGATAAATTATGGCCCGTGTCCTGCTACAGACACTGCCTTAGCATCTGAAATGTGTGACAGAAAACTGTCCTGAATGACCACTGACCTTCAAACAGAAGGGGGAAGAAAGCCAGACCCAACTTGACAATATCTTCTCTGAAGCAAAAAACCCCCTATATTTAACTGGATTCTCATGAAAGATCACGTGTGCCACAAGAGGATAAATTTGGAGCATTCTCAGTTTCAGACTGAATATTTTATATAAACACACTAAAGAGTATAGGAAAAATACAGCGCTCTCCACAACAGTAATGCTCAGTGAGCTAAAAAGCCAGACTGGGCCAGATCTTGGTTATAATTCCCAATGCAACCTATTCTTGAGTATAAAGTCTCCTGAGAGATACCTTACATAACAGGAAATTGTGGATAATCACAGCAAATACATCAAAGCCATTTCAGATATTTCTAGCACAACAAATATATACTAAATGTTAGGAAACCGTCCATATTAGCATTTAGTTTTTTTATTTCGTATGCGTTGGAATATTTCTTCCACAAGCAGGGCTTATAAATTTGCTAGGGCGTGGAGTTCTGACCAGTCTGCTGTGTGTTATATTCAGACTGTATGATCTCAACAGGAGAGCACAGAAAGGGAACAGACACAGCGGATCAGAAGCAGTCAGGGAACATTAACTGCATACATGCATAATTATTACTACAGTGACCTGATGGAAATTTTGCAAGGATTTCAAAATACTGCTGTGTATGAGAAACATGAAGAGTGAAACCTTTCTCAAGCGCTTCTGTGTTTCCATACATGTGCTAACAAATAGAAATGGCAAATAATATTTTCAAGAAATGTTAATTCCTAACAGCCTCTCAAATTTCAGCAGGGATTTTCAAGAGAGAGTAACTGGGTGCTTTGACAATGGTAGAAGACTGCAGTGATACACACAATTGAATTGGATGTTATATCAATGTAGTCCCTACAGGAATAACTGTGAAAAAAACACAACAAAATGCCAAGAGCAAGGGACTCTTACTGCCATAGCCTTCTCAGTGTGTCTTGTGGATGCATCTGTCTGTCTCTATATGTGTGTCTGTTGATTTTGTATGTTAAGGAAGTACTATGATAACGTAAAAGGTGGAAAAAGAAATAAATTCAAATTTATCACACAGTTTGTTTTTTTTTTTCTAACACAATACAATGGTGTTGAACACTGCGCGCTAACTTAGCTGGAGTGCTAGGTCAGAGTTGGGGGCTGTGCATTATGGAGTTTTAAAATATGCTGAAATTAATGAAACACAATCCACTGCTCCGTGGTTTTATACCAGCCTGTCTCAGTCTAAGGTCAAACTAGAAAAGTTTTCTGACAAGAGCCGTGGGTCTGACTCTCTTTTTGCTTTGCTGCTGACTTAGCTGGTTAGCTAAGTAAGTATAATATAACCCCTAAAATCGTCCAAAAGAACAACAACAAAAAAAATCTACAAATTTAGGTTAAAAACAAAAGTTATGGTAACATAAGTGTCTCTAAGTTTTGCAATAATCCTCCAGTACTTTTGCATCCCAAAAGGCTCCAGATGTGACCAGCCACTGCAAAATGGCAAGTTGTTTATCAGCATTCTGCACTGCAAACGGGCACCTGTAATTTCACTCTCACTTTGCATCAGCAGAATTAAGATATCCAGAAAAAAAAACCTTCTCAGACAGGTTTCTTCGTATTAATGCATAAACATTTATAGTAAAATGCCCTGTCTGTCACCCTCAAGGTGAGGGATGCAGCATCCGATTCTTCCTCCTGCTCGGCCGCCTCTGTGCAGCACGATCCAAGTGTTTCTCTCTGCTGGGTGTTAAGGGTAGCTCTATCAAGCAAAAGGCAGAAAATGAGTGTAAGCCAGTTACCGACAGCACTGTTATTAAACACTTGATTTTTATTTTCTCCCCCCGCCCCTTTCAGCCTTTTTCAGCTGGGAGGACGTCAGGCAGCTGAGGACGGGGCTTGCAGTGCCCACCCGTGGGCTGGCTGGGGCAACACTCCAAGGTTACATGGGCTGAACAAACTTGGCTTGTGCGGGGCACCGGGAGTCTGGGATGAGTGCAGAATTTGAAAATTTTCATCGCGTTTCCCTTCCTGATCCAGTTCTGTTCACGGCTTCATTTTGTTGTCGGGGAGGAAAGCGTGCTCCTGGCTACTGCTTTCTAAAAATGAGTGCCACCTTCTTCATTTTTACAGGCGATTAACTCCGTTGGTGATAAAAGCTGCAAAATAAGCCATGCTATTACTCAAGGGGCAGGTACGTTTTCAGAAAGTCACCTCCTTATTTGTGAGGAGCACCTGCCAATTGATATGCTTAAAAATATCACTAGAGTTATGTAAGATCTTTAAAAATCCTTCTGCTTCTTGACTCTGCAGCACTTCACCTATTACTAAAAGTAATCAAGCTTCAGTATGCTTTAAAATAAACTCAAATCCAAACAGCCCAATTTTAATATAAGCAAGAAATTCCTGACTTCTTCCTCCTGTGCAGGGTTACTCAAACCCGTCCACAGAGCCTGATCTTGCGCTAATGATCTTGCTGCAGTTGTGAACCTGGGTCTCTGGTCAAGCACCCCTGACCATGGCACTGGTGTTACCGGCAGCACCATCATTCTCTGTTAATGATAGATAATGTACATGACACTGTTTACAATTTATTGGCATTGGGATGGCGGTGGCTGAATGCATCCCAGGCTCGGCAAATCCAATCAGCTGCCCAGGGTCATTCTGACGTCCCGTCCTTCTGCTTTTCTACATTTTCTAAGAAAAGAGTGTACAGAAACGACTCTTCTGGAGCAAGTTCTGGCAAATACCTTCTTTGCAGTTTTGAGGGTGAGAGGAGAATGATTTCAGGTAATGTGGCCTCTACCAGGAGTTACACATGCACATAAGAGCATAGGGGCAGAGTAAACGTGCTGCTTATGGCCCTTCCCAGTTTGTGCTGTAAAATGCATTTGAACACAATGGGATGAGTGTAATATAAATATTACATCCTTCATAGCTACTCTTTAATATACGGCATGTTAGAGGCAATAATGGTTTTCTGGCTTAAATTTATAGGAGATACTGAAAGTGAAACATGGTATTTTCTTTTTCAGGAACTGATTCAGGCCACCAAAGTTAATGAGAATTTTTCCTCTGTGAGCTTTGGATCAGGCTTTAAGGCTAAGATTTCTAAATTAAAAAACAAAAGCAAAAGCAAAACCAACGAAAAACCCCCCGTAACTATAATAAAAACCCAACCAACCAAAGAACCCCTACACTTTCTCATTCACCACCCATTTACAGATTTTTAGGACTGGACTCTGATGCAGGAGGATCTATTTCTGTACTACAGGTACTCCAGGAAAGCACCAAGAGCTGGTGAACGTCTATTCTTGCTGTAGTCTTGCAACTTCAGTAAAACCAAATATATTTAGACTGATGACTTGATTCTCTCATCAGAAAGATATGTGAGTAAGAATTGTTGTCTATCTTGTAAAAGCAGCACTACACTTGTACATGCATGTGTAGAACTGTTAAAGATTTTACAAGATACATGGGAATATGCGCCTGCTTATCTAAGGAGAGAAGTGAGCTCAACATTGAAAAAAAAAAAATCCACCCTCTAGCCAAGACCTCGCCTGCCAAGTTTTAGCTGTGTGTTCTCTGTTTGAGGCGCATACTCCCACATCCTGCACTGAGAGGTGAATACACTCTCTAATTTAGACTGAAGATTTAGGAGCAAATTCTACTTTCATTTCCATCATTAAAGTCCTAATGAGGCTGTAAATCAGGATAAGAACATGGTTGAGGTCGATAGGGTTGGATGGGTTTAAATGACTATAGAATTTGTCCATTTTAGGTGGAAATATAAACCAGACTAGCCAAAGTAAAGCACCAAAACAAATACAAATGCTGAAAGAAAAAGATTTCACCACCTTCTCGAGATCTGAACAGGGCAAGAACAGCTCTCAGTTTGGGGTCTTAATGGTTTGCTTCTTCCTGAAAAGAGATAATAGTGAAAATGTTTACTGTCCTAAATCACAATGACCAATAACAAATATGTTAAACTGGACAAAAAGAATTTACAAAGACCTGAAATTCACTTTTTTTTTGCTAAAATATCCTTGATAATGTAGTAATTAAAACTACATCTGTATACTCCAGGTTTTATAATTTTTTTTAAGCTATTAAAAGAACAATGTATTTCCCAAAATACACAAACACAAATTACTTTTTCCACGATTTCCTTTTTGTAAGTGGGCTTCAATATTTCAGATATTTTGTAATGTGGAACGATCTGTCAAGACACACACATTATATTCACTGAGAGCTTTGGTTATGCACGGACAGAAAACCTGTTCTTCAATTTGAAACTGAAGGATGTTTAATTATGCCAAAATGGAATCTAAACTTGCGTTTTATCCTGTATTATTCCTTGAGAAAAAAAAAAAGCAAACACAAAGCAAAACCAAATCAACTGGAGTTGGTATCATATTCTGCATATGTAGTTATTGCTTAATAGTTTTGTGGGTAACGCATGTCTAGGATGGAGTTGTGCACCCAAGGAGCTGATGTTGATTTGGTGCATCCCAGACGGGGTTGATGGCATTCCGCCTCTTTTTTACCAGTATTTCTCTCTTTCCTTGGCTCACTTTTATTTCGTCATTAGCAGCTTTCCATTATGTTTGAAATCTCAATGAATGTTGTAGTGCAAGAGAGCGTAATTCAGAAGCTGAAGAAGGTAGCCGGTCCCCCATACCTTGTACAGACCATGGGTTTAATGGAAGCCTCCACCAAGCCCAGCCTATGGACTCAGCCTCTCAGCTCAGCTGCAGCCAACTTGTTTTGTTTTTCTTAAAAAGCCACGCAATACTTGCCAGGAAATACAAGAAAATAAAATGAGTCACTAAAACAGTAGTTGTTGTTATTGGAAATTATTAAAACAAATAGTAATGTTATAATATATAAACTTTAATATTAACATCCTAGAGCAAAATGACTTCTGATAATGATTAGAAGCATAATATCAAGGACCATTCTGTCTTACAAATATTAATGTGAGCTGATGCAAGTGGTGAGATTGCCTGATATAATTTTGCTGACACAAGACACGTAATGAGAATCTATGGAATATGGTGTATAAAACCATTGTCTCGTGAGTGAAGCTCACATCTTCAAACTGCACAGCAGCAAATCTATGGTTTAATTGTGAAGCTTTTTCCTTACAGGCAGCATTAATTCCATATACCACCAGTGTTAATTATGTTTATATTAGAGAGACACAAACATGATTACTATTTCTTTTCTAAAAGGTGAAGGGAAAGGTTTTAAAAAACAAGACAAAATTACATATCAGATTTCAAACCTGCAAGAGTTTGTAGAGAAAGAGAATTTGTAGATAAGGAATTACATTTAAACAGACTTGAAAACTGATATTATTAGAAAATTTTTCCTCTATTACTTACGTTGTGATCCCAATTCAAGATTCTCTGTTTTCTTGGAAAACTGTGTAGTACCTATTTCCTTGCATCCTTTGATCTACCTAACTATATCACAACATACCCCAGCACTTGAAATACAGACTTTAGGACCGGCTTATGCAAAGGGCAGCATCTAAGGGAATGAAAAGGTCTGAGAATTTATACCATGTTGTTGAAAGTGCTTAATATCTGGAATTCTTGAGAGTCAAGTGGGTGATCTGCAATGCCCTCTTTGTAGTTGCTATTTAACCCAGGAGTTAGTAGTTCCTAACTCCATGTAAAACCATGTGTGCATAGATATACTTCCTGATGTAATGATTACATAATAAAACATACATTAAAAACAGTAAAGCTTATAATTAGATTTCTAGTGAAAACATTTACATTTGTCAGTCTAAAATATATTATCCATGAGATTTTTGAAATATTTGCTTAAAAAGTGCTGTTGCTGTAAACAATCCTAACAGTAAACCCATTGGCTAAAATATCCACAAAAAGTAAACAGAAGGAGCACAAACACAGCCAAGTCAAATCCAACTTTCTGTCTTAGGAAACACTTATGGAAGCATTTTTAAAAGTGTGTTCCCAGCTTGGTATCAGAGTCCCTCTGTGACATACATCGAACCTTTCAAAACTTCTAAACACTGTTCTTTCCAGAGTTACAAAATGTGTAAATATATGTCTGCTCCCAAACAATAACAAAATAACTTTTATGAAAATGAAACAATGTAAGGCGGCAAAGTCAAGCCCTCAACAGCCAGGAAGAGCCAGCACGACTCTTGCCCGAGAAACCTTAGTTACTGCCCGTATATGTGCTGATGCAATCTTGCAGGACATGTACTTAGGCTACTTTTTTTGAAAGACCACTTGCTAATTTAGCACACAGAATAGATTTACAAGTTAATGAATACTTTTTCAACCTCATTTTTCAATATATGACCACAGCCTTATGCGTAGTACACTTTTTTGACCCTGTTGTGAAAATAGAACTATTAAGTTTCTCCGCAGTTTGCCTATGATTTTCATATGTTTATAACATCTGGAGGCACAAAAGTATTAATCAACTCATTTTCAGAACAAGGATGAAAACCAAGGTAAAGAGAAATTAAAAATGAACATATTTTGGTACCCAACATGAGATTCCTTCTGACCATTTGAGCATTTTTATTACTCTGTATGTTCATTTCCATTAAGAGCTTAAACTCTACCTAGCTGCCCTATTGGTACCTGAATCCAAACTATGCATTTTCAACCTCAACCCTGTTTTCTGGCTTTCTACCCTAGAGATGTCCACAGTAGAGAGAGATCCATACATTTTACCTGTTAAGGTTATCTAAGCTGGTCCGCTTCTGGGCATACCTGGAAAGACATATGTCTTGTCACCACAGGCTATTTGGCTATCACAGCCCAGTCAAGACCCTCCACTGAACCTCACTTAGATATTTGGTATATTAGAAATTAGAATGACTGACTAAACCTGTGGTCAGAATCTTGGGAAGGTATTCTTAATCACCAATCTGCCATTTTCTAGAAGCATAGGGAAGATGCTAAGGTGGCAGGGGTAAAGCAGGCTGGGATTTGACACAAATAAAACCACCTTCTCATGAGCAGTGCCATTTGGTGCTGAAATATCACAATATTCCAAGACTTTGATGTCTGAGGGATGACACCAATAATAGCAGATTGCCTCCTAGTGCCACGCTAAGGTAATGACGGAGAAGGCAAAATAGCAAATCACCAATACCAACACGGGTATTTTCTTGTGAGTCTCGCATTTAGTTCATGAGTAAATTTCTAATTATGAAATCTAATGCCTGCTTTTATGAATGGTTGGTCATTTTCAAATAAAGGGTGAAAATTATCTTAAATCCACTTAAAAAAATCGAAAAGACCATTTTGCCAACCCCCTAAAAGGTTGTTTCTGGTTTCTATCATGAGTTAGAGAAAACACGTTTTTTAAGAAGTTTGTACCAGGGACATTCTGCATATTTTTTCAACTTCAAACTTTAATCTAGCTCAGTCAACCATTTATTTAATCTTTTTGTGTAATAAACTATTACTCGCTCTTTACATATATGATATATACAATGAAAAAAAAAAAGAAAATATTTGTCTTAGGTCCTTTTCTTTTTCTTTTGAGGATGTCTTTTGGAACCAGAACTCCTCCATCTTCTTTCCAGAAATGATATACATAATGTATATTTCTTCGTGCTTGCTTGGCAGAAGTAAAACAATTTTTTATCTCCCACCCTTCAGATCTTTCAGTAAGAACAGTCAAGTGAATTTCACACCTCACGCAATTGCAAAGGAATTACAGGCACATTGAGAACACTTGACTCAGTTTGCTTCCAGGATGATGTATTTTTGGTAAGAAGTAAGATTTACAGTATATAAAACATATCTTTGCAAAGGAAATATAGCAGCATGAGAACATTATATATATATTCCACTTTAAACATACATTGGAGAAGACATAAGAGAATGCCCAATGTAGTATCTAGCAGCCTTAGACAAAGGAGACGCAATTGCTGAATGTGTTGTGCAGGGATCAAATGCGAATATATGCGCAGATCAAAGGGGGCACAATGCAAGTCATAATCTACCCAACACTCACCTCCGTTTACAGAAAGATCCCCATGATGTGGTGCAGGCTTATCTGCACCACTCCACTTGCCAGCTGCGAGGAGGAAAGCACCACAAGTTTAAAACATCAAAGCAGGCTTTTGAGGTGCCCCAGATTATGTAGCCTACTGTGGAAATGACCCGATGGAGCCTGTTCTGCTGGTAGAGAAGGAGCATGCAACTCTCCTGTTCAGCAGAGGAGGAAGGAGCCCCAAGGAAAAAAAAAAAGGCAGGAATGTTAGATAGTAAAAAACTAAGTGAACCAACTCACAGAAATTACTCAGATAGCTTGTTTCATTCTAAAACTGCTCCGTCTATGGAAACTCCTTTGAGATCTCTCAGAAGTAGTGCAATGCTTCTTCTTGCACAAACAGCATCAAAAAAGTCTTAGGAGGAACGCCACAAATAAAGTAGCACTTTTACCACTAGTGAAATTTCACTCCAGTCAGATTCTTAATAGATTAAACTCCTTTGTCTCAGAAGCTTGATACAACGCAAGAAGCGATGGGAACCGAGAATCCATGGGAATTAAAGTTTATCTTTAGAAGGTCAAAAACTATCACAGTTTCAGTTTTCAACTCAACATGGGGAAAGAGTTCCTGAGGTTCAGCTCCTTAAAAAACCTGTAATAAAACCATCTAGAAGAAGTTTGACTTGCTCCCACAGGATTCATTATTTCCCAAATAAATGCAACATGGCATTTCAATACATTTATATTGTGACTTCACCAGTTTTTCTTATATATTTGAAATAAAATAGTATTCAATGATAGTTCATGGCAGAATTTTTTTTTAAAAGTATAATAGTGACAGCATTCAGACACATTACATTCTTCATTTGAATGAGAAAAAGTTTATGATTCGCTTATTCGCTTGCATTACAGAAATTGTACTTTACTGTCATTATCAAAATTACATTATTTAAGCACTGCATAATTTTAGTACCAAATTATCTTTTCACAGAAAAGTTCTGTGTGGTCAATTACAGTGTATTAAAGTCCCGAACACCATTTTTGTATTACATTACAAACATTTTTTGTGCATCGTTTCTTCACTGTAGCTTTATTGTTCCATCAGATACAGCCTCATGGTTGAGATTTACAAAGCTGGTCTCAACTGGAAAAAATACACAGGAGATATTGATACTGGGATCCGTTATGTTAAATATATGTGTTAACCATCTGTGTTCTATTATGTTTATTTTTTTATGGATTTTTGGCTAATTTTCCAGGTCCAGAATATTAACCGGGTTTGTAGTATGCATGGATTAGGTTATTAGATTAGGGATAGAGTGGCTAAATGGGTGAAACTGAAGAAATGAGGTAAAAAGCTGTTGTCTGTGGAGCTGTAAATAGTTTCCAGCATACATGTTGCTGCTTACTCTATAAGGCTCAGTGCAGCCAAAAGCACTGGGCCTGGAGAAGAGGACTGGTTTATTTGCTTGAATTCATGGGTGGCTTTTATTGCTCTAGGTCAGGTACTAATGAGGAAAAGAATGTTAAAGGAAATAGGAGATGCTGATGGTCCAACATTTATCTTTCTGTGAAACCCATGTAATATCAGAGAAAAACAGTACTCATCATGCTGACCACAAAATCAGATGCTTTCCAAACATGTGCTGGGTGTTCAGCCTCCTGAGCTGGAAGATAAGGATGAAGAGCAGAACAACCCACCCATAATCCAGGAGGAAGTAGTCAATGATCTGCTTCTGCACCTAGACGCACATAAGTCTATGGGGCCGGATGGGATTCACCCAAGAGTACTCAGGGAGCTGGCGGGAGAGCTCACCAAGCCTCTCCCCATCATTTATCAACAACCTTGGTCAACAGGGGAGGTACCAGATGACTGGAGGGTAGCTAATGTGATGCCCATCTACAAAAAGGGTCGGAAGGAGGATCCGGGGAACTACAGGCCTGTCAGCCTGACCTCAATACCAGGAAAGATCATGGAGAGGATCATCTTGAGTGAGCTCTCACGGCAAGTGCAGGGCAGCCAAGGGATCAGGGCCAGCCAGCATGGGTTTAGGAAAGGGAGATCCTGCTTAACCAACCTGATCTCCCTCTATGACCATGTGACCTGCCTTCTGGACGCGGGGAAGGCTGTGGACGTTGTCTATCTGGACTTTGGTAAGGCCTTTGACACCGTCCCCCACAGCATTCTCCTGGAGAAGCTGGCGAATCATGGCATAGACAAGTGTACTCTTCGCTGGGTTAAAAACTGGCTGGATGGCCGTGCCCAGAGAGTTGTGATTAATGGGGTGAAATCCTCTTGGCGGCCGGTCACCAGCGGTGTCCCTCAGGGCTCAGTTTTGGGGCCAGTTTTATTCAATATCTTTATCAATGATCTGGATGAGGGGATTGAGTGCACCCTCAGTAAGTTTGCAGACGACACCAAACTAGGTGGGAGTGTTGATCTGCTTGAGGGTAGGAAGGCTCTACAGAGGGACCTGGACAGGCTGGATCGATGGGCCAAGGCCAATTGTATGAGGTTTAATAAGGCCAAGTGCCGGGTCCTGCATTTCGGTCACAACAACCCCAAGCAACGCTACAGGCTTGGGGAAGAGTGGCTAGAAAGCTGCCCGGCAGAAAAGGACCTGGGGGTGCTGGTGGACAACCAGCTTAACATGAGCCAGCAGTGTGCCCAGGTGGCCAAGAAGGCCAACAGCATTCTGGCTTGTATCAGGAATAGCGTGGCCAGCAGGAGTAGGGAAGTGATCGTGCCTCTGTACTCGGCACTGGTGAGGCCTCACCTCGAGTACTGTGTTCAGTTCTGGGCCCCTCTGTACAAGAGGGACATTGAAGTGCTGGAGCGGGTCCAGAGGAGAGCTACCAAGCTGGTGAGGGGTCTGGAGACCAAGCCATATGAGGAGAGGCTGAGGGAACTGGGCATGTTTAGTTTGGAGAAGAGGAGGCTGAGGAGAGACCTCATTGCCCTCTGCAACTACCTGAAAGGAGGTTGTAGAGAGGTGGGTGTTGGCCTCTTCTCCCAGGTGAATAATGACAGGACCAGAGGAAATGGTCTGAAGCTGCGGCAGGGGAAGTTTAGATTAGATCTGAGGAAGAATTCCTTTACTGAAAGAGTGGTCAGGCACTGGCACAGCCTGCCCAGGGAGGTGGTTGAGTCCCCATCCCTAGAGGTATTTAAGAAACATGTAGATTTGGCACTTCAGGGCATGCTCTAGTGACAGAGATTGTAGGGGGTTTGGGGTTTTTTTGTGTGTGTGTATGGTTGGACTCGATGATCTCAAAGGTCCTTTCCAACCATGAAGATTCTATGATTCTGTGATTCTATGTCTGAATTTAACCGGGCATTTTTTTAGTATATGACACAAAAAAGTGTAGCTACAATAAATTCTAGATGTACACACAATGCATTAATGTGACTGTCCAATTTCACTATTTATAATTAAGCATTAGAGATGGCTCGACATCCAAACTGGTACTGTCTCTGAACAAGCTGATAATGCCCTTCTCACACAGTATATTCAAGCTTGATGGGTGAATTTCATTCCTGTTCTCTTTCTTGTTCCGTAAACAAGCAAAGACAGTGTCTGGACTCTGGTGGCAAACATTTCTCCTTGTCTGCTGATTTTTTGTCTAATTTGTTTTATTGAAAAAAATGCCACCATCAGTATGCGGTCAAAGGATTAGGTTAAATACCAGGACATGGGGCGTAAAAGACATGGTGGAAGAGGCACTACAGGGTGGTCTCTTTGAATATAGGCAGCTAAGGGCACATCCCCGTTACTGCAGTGCAGTGAAGATCTACAGAGCAACAGACCGGGTGCTGTGGACCTGATGTCTGTATCGTGTTTTTGCGGGTTTCACTTAAACCTTTCTCAAGTCTGGTCCCATGGACAGAATCTTGTATCAAAACAAACTGGATGGGCTCTTAGGGTGCATCTTTTGCTTTAGCTTTATCTGAAAGGAATCTGGTCTGCACCCTTCATGATGCAAACAAAAGAATGGTAAGTTAGGGTAATTGGGATATCCACTTGAAAAGCAAACTGGTCTGAACTAAAAGTGATAATGCAGATGGGCTCTTCAGGTTATTCTTTAGCATACATTTCTGTACCTTAGCTATCTGTGCTTCCTCATATTTGAAAAGGAGAGATGGGCTGGAGCAAACTTCTTCAGTTGGTGAGTAAATGCCTCTTGAATATGCTGAATTTCAGAGTAGCATTCCTGAAGAATTCCGTAACTGCACAAACATTAGAGTGTTTTGATTTATCTTATTAAAGAAATGCATCTGAACAGCCACCTGAGAGCCAGACCTCCATTTGTTGTAAACCAGCATAACATTAGAACGGGTAGGGCAAATAAGGACAACAGCGATGAACAGAGAGCATGCAATAATGTTTTATATTTTAATCTTAATGTATGTGATGTCTGGGCAGTTACTGAAAAATTAATGTAGCTAATAGCAAAGGGAATACACATGTAAATCTACAATGATTAATTACTAGGATATGATAAAAAACTGGGGAAATCTAGCATGTAGACAAAAAGTGGTTTACCATAGCTCTTTGGGTATAGCTGATATCCGTAACTGGAAAAATCAGGTCCCATGTATCTATGCTGGAGGAATTAGCACTATTTCTCCAGAACAGAGTAGCGAATCACACAGTATCGGGGATGGGAACCATTTTGGAGTATTTGTTATGTACTGTCCGTACACCCTTTCTTTTAGTTAGGATTAGTTTTTATTTACTATCAATATTATCATTAGTGTTACTGGGCTACCGTAAAATCCCCATAATTCAGTGCCCAATACTGTGCAAACACAGACAAAAAGAGGGCTCTTGTTCCAAGAACTTTAAAAATGAGCAAAGGTACAACTACCTGCAATGCCTGACCAGGGGGTTTCAGACTCGGTGTTGCTCTGTGCTGATGTGATACAGTGTTTTAGCCCATCAGCCGCAGGTACCATCTTACCCAGTCTGACTTGGTGGTTGTCCCCCAGGCTGTCTTGGTAGTCTTTTGACCAGTGACCAGATGGAGGGGAAGGGACTCTGCACGCTCTTCTCTGTCACATCACAGACCGAGAGGAGAAACGAATGAGATTCCACTACCTACATTTAACCTTTTAAGCTGACAGAATTTTAAGTGTGAAAAAATTTATTTGCATGAAGACCATGGGAGATATGTGATGTCTTAATTCTAAATAAAATCCAAGCTCTTAATACAATTCTATGGGAAATTATCATTTTTAGTATGTATAAGAAGTATTTAACTTCTGGTAATTTAGGACATGGTCCAATCCAACCATCCAGAAAGGCCAAATTATACATTATAAATGATTGTTGAGAAAGAGGTATCACGTTATCTGTCTTGTCCACAGCAAATTATAAAGCTATTCTAAACCACAAATGTTGAGTTCTTAATCAAAGAAACTACTTACAATAATGTTACTAGAGATTTTTATATAGCTGTGAGGACGTATGTCTGATGGAAAGATGATAAAATATTTTTATAAGATCAAATGTTATTTAAAAATTCATATTGCTGTATGTCTTGAAATCGTACTAGCAAGTCTTTTCATTTTTCTCTCCTCTTCACTATTGCCATAGGCTCAATAGTGTGGTCTTTATAAGCAAAAATACCGTGTGTGGTTTGCCTATATGATGCCATCATGGAGGGGCATTACAGCGGCCTCCGAACAGTAGAGGTGACAGTGAGATCCTGCTTCCTTAATCCAAGTCAGTGGGAGTTTCGCCTGAGTAAGGAGGTTAGGATTGGGTCCCTGAAAAAAGGAAGATAATGAGACACAACTAGGAATAATGGGGTGATATAAAGACACGGAGAACGTAGGTTGAATATCATTAAAATCTTCCTGACAGTGAGCTCTATCATACCAGGGAATAATCTCATTGACTTCAATGGGAGAACTGCCAGAGTAAGATCCGCGTAAAGGCTGGAGTAGCCTTGGTCCTGATCCAAAGCCCACTGACAGCAGTGGGGATATTTCCATAGGCTTCAGTCAGGTTTGGATCAGGCCCAGGGTGAACAGTGCAGGTATATTTGCCTGAGCCCACACAATTCCCAACGCTTTTTTCAAAATTGCTGCGAATCGTTTCTGGATGTATCTAACTACAGGCAACAGATGATGCTACTGGTTCATTTAAGCATAGCTGGAACCGATCAGTTTGAGAGGCGTCTTCCATGTGGTGCAAATGTAAAGAAGCTGTTAAAATTACCTGATTGCTGTTGTGCAGTCAGGTAATTTAAACAACAGAGGCCACTATGGAGAACACGGGTATGTAATAAGGCTATACTGTGCCGCCGACTGGAGCTTATGTGCTTATAACACAGGGGGGTATGGAGGCTGGGCATTACCTGAATGAGAAATCTTTGATTTTTGTCTTCATGCCTATGAATGTGATGGGCAAAAAAACAGAGAAGCTAAGAGCAAGGACATACCAGGTACAGCATCAGAGGTACTTGCAGAGCAGTGCAAAGGAAAAGCAGAGAAACAATCTTTTTTGTTCATTCATCTCGTGTACACTCGTGGTAGATAAACTGGGTCCCATCAGGGCTGCCAGCTCCTGCATCTCTTTCTCTCCTCACAGACAAAACTTGCAGGATTATAAACTTTTGCTACTACCTGGTTCAAGAAAGGCAACAGACTAAATATTTGTGGCTTATGCCTTTGCACATATAATTTAAATCATATGTTGTTTTGTAGACACCAGTGATTAAATGCATTTTAATGCTGGCTCCCACAGAACCTCAGTAAAGTGCCTGAATATTAAAAATTAAATTTCTTAACAGCAAACATGCTTTTGTCCTTTAATGAATTCCCTGCACCTGGGTATTTTTTCCAGTGCCTCATGCAGCTCTCCAGCCTGTCCATATGTTCTGTCCTCTGCAACAGCCTGGCAGTTACCTACGTGAAGGTTTGTGTTTCTCAGTAAAGTTTCTATTAGCTCATTGGTTGAGTCATTGATGGGAGAGGGGAATGGAAGCAAAGAGGAAGGTCTAAAGCTCATCAATTTTTTATTCATTAATATATGTATCACAGTCGATGAGGAGGAGCTGCAGAGATCTGGGGCACTCATATGAGACTAATGTAACCAGATTAAATAAAATTGCTGCATTTGTTCAGGTAAATTTATTAAAACCTCAGAATCCACGTATGGGGAAAAATGAGTATACAACTTCTTAAAATTTAACTTGCAGCACTCATTGGGCTGTGACAGATTTGATGAGGGTTTGCAGTAGCTCCTGTATGTTGATCTGGTTACTATAGTACTTTATGATTATATTAGTTTAACCCAAAGCAAAGTGACTGAAAAAAAATGGGCAGATGAAGATAAATGGAATTGACTGGCCCCACGTCTCCCATAACAATTTAAAGTTGTTCAATCAGACAAGTCATAGGAAATATCTGAAATATCTTCTACTCAGTGCCACTGTCTCGGTGCAGATTCAGTTCTAGACACATCATTCTGTATACATGGTCCATCTAACTTCATCCTAGAAAACTCCGGTGATGAAGATTTCATCCTAGGCTATCTATTCCAGTGTTCTCTAGCCTTACTGTTAGAAAGATTTTATTAATATCTAACCTATATCTCCCTAACTGCAATTTAATCCACCAGCAAACATGGAAAAGAAAGGATTGCCTTGCTTTCATGGCTACTTTTTAGTAACTTGAAGTCTCGTACCATGTTTCTCCATCTTCTATGTGGACTATGCAACCCCATTTCCTTCACTGTTCAATCTCATGGTTTTAAGGCTTTGTTAAACTTTGGTTTACTATAACTGTAATACTTACTCTGTGTAGCTGGTCACTACTGCTTGGGAGTGAAACTTTGCAGTTCTCCGAATTGAATTTCAACCTGTTTTTCAGAAGTTTTCTAATTTTTCAACAAAATTTTGAATTATCACCCTGTCCTTGAACATGGCAGTGGCTGCCCTCCACTTGCTGTTATCTTCATATTATAGAAACATTTCCTATTCTATTATCTATGTCACTACTAAAACTGCTACATAGCAATGGACCAGAAAAGTCCCCCAATGTGGAACCCCATTTGGTATGTGTTTTTACTTCAATAATGAACCTCTGATACCTATGCTCTCAAAATACATTTTTGGTAGTCTGTTTAGTAGTTTCATGTAGCCATGTTTCTCTACCTTGCGTATGAGAATTATATGGCACAGCAACAAAAACCCACTGAAGTCAAAGATGTATGATGTCTACAGCTTCTTCCTATTCTTGATGCCCATTACTCTGTCATGGAAGAAAATTAGGTTGCTTTGACATGATTTGCACTGGACACCCATAAATAGTTTAATTAATTGGTCTACGATTGAAGCTAAGATGACTGATCATTTGAGAGTTTTTCCTCTTTCACTTGTTTGCCCCTTTTCAGCAGTCTGGAACCTCAACCATCCTTCATGTGCTTTAAGAAATAACTAGTAATAATGCTGTGACTGCCACAGCTAGATCTCTAAATAATACCCAGGCTGAATTTCACCAGATGCAACCCACTTTAATACATCTCGTGTTGTTCAGCTATCCATGATTTTTTTCCTTCCCAACTGTAGTCTCATTTCTTATCCCTTTATGTTTGGTGTTAATTACCTTTGTTGTCTGATCATGGGTTTTGTTGTTGTTCTTAAGATGGAAATAAAAAAATTGGCTTTTTTAGTGTCAGTATCATTCTCTCCCTTTTGTGAGGTAAACTTGTCTCTTGATTTTCTTCTTCCTACTACAATGCCTTTAGAATAGCCTCCTGCTATGCTTTATACTTCTCATTAGTTGTATTTCATTTTTTGTCTTGTCCCTTTATCCCCATGTTTTTATACTCCTTTTTTTCTTTTTTTTTGTAATCTGACCTACTTTCCAACTTCGTATACTCTCTTCTTGTGTTTTAAGTCATTGAAACACTCATGATTTAGCTACATTAATTTCTTAATCTGCTTCTGCATTGGAAGAGTTTATGCATCTGCCTTTAATATAAGTTTTTAAAGGAACCGTCAAATCTATTGGATATCTCAGCCTTGTTTCCCAGAAAATCTTTCCAATTCTATGTATTTATTGAATAATGACTTCTTGATGTCCATTGGTTTTGTTTTGCCTTCCCAGCTTAAGGTCTAGGAACTCTGACATTTTATGGTCAGTCCCACCCAAGCTGCTTTACACCTTCACATTCTCAATTGGTCCCCAGTGGCTGGCTTGAATAAAATCTGGAAGAGCTTATTTTTTTTCCAAAATTATATAAAATTGTTTCCAACACATTTCTAGAACTTGCTGATTTGTCTCTTACTTTTCTGGTTTCCTACCAGATGTCCAGACCAGTTAAATTTCTGCATTTCGCCAAGTCCAGTACTTTCACACAGTTCTATCAGTTTACAAAAGCATCATTCACTTAATCTTCCCGGTTCAGTGGCATACAAAAGCCTATGCTGTGACAGTGCCCTCATTTTTTCTTGCTATTTCCACCCACAAATTTACAATCCATCTATCTTTTTTCCCACCCCAGGCCTTAGCACAATTCTGGTATCATCTTGATATGGGAGAAAACAATACCTCTCTTTTGCCCTTCCTACCCTGCCAGAGCAAGTTATACCCTTCCATATTAATATTCTAGTCATGTAAATTACTTGAACAAGTGCCTGCTATGCCAATTAACTTGCAGTTTTGATCATGCACTGAGACTTTTGGCTCTTCCTGTTAATCCCCCTACTTTTTGCTATACAGAATTGTAAAATATTGAGTAGATGGCTTCATCCTCCTCCTTCTCCCTCCTATAGCCCTATTATGAACATCTCTGTCTATTCTACTTGTAGGCCTTTGAGCTGAACTTGTTCTTTTCTAACAAACACATGGATTCTTGTAACAAATTCTCATTATTTCTAATTTAATGCCCTCATAACTAGGGTTGCAAGCCCATGCCATCCCAATTAACACAGACAAATCATAACAATTAATTTTAAAGACACTTCCTCCTCTCCAGCTAACTTGCAGGTGGGTGGAAGCAAGAAAGAAAAGGGCTGGCTAAACCAGGAGATAAGTAAACTTGGCAGGCTTAAAAAGGAGCCTTCACCCAGAGGAAGCTACTTGTTCAAGGGAACCAGACTGAGACATGAAGGAACGTCTGGGTTTTAATCAGGAAGGACAGAGGTCTAGATAGATAAATAGCTACGTAAACTACTTTTTGGAGGCCTTTCTTCCCCAAGTACTTTATTCCACTGCTCAGTAAACAGTTCTCGCCCAATTTCTGCATATTACTATGGCAAAGGGGAAAATTTTAAGCACGCATTTCGGTGAGGTAGAAATACATTGGCCATGACTGAAAGAAGGATAAATGTGATTTCCCCCAGGACAGGCTGAAGCATTAAGCCCTGACATTTGGGGTTGCGCTGACTGGTTACGGTCCTGCCCTCCAGAGTCCCACATGGCTTTGGGCAGGTCTCACAGCCATGCAGTTCATGCCAGGCATCAGTGCTCAGAGCAGAGTCAGTTTTCAGGTGTGAGTCATTTTGCACCAACACCTTTCCACACAGAACCCATCCGGCTTCTTCAAGACTAGCAGCACAGCGATGGGCTGATATACAGGCTTTATAAGGCATGGAGGCTTAAGCATATGCGTAAGCCCCAGACTAATGCAGACCCAGGTCAAACGTGGAGAATAATACAACTGTAGACTGCAACCAGTAAAAAGACTGAAACGCACTGAACTGCAGCACAGCTGAAACCTGTGGAGCTCCCAGGTAGCTCATTTAGACCTCTGCATGCATCACCAACTCCAAATGGCACGTCACTGGCAGCATTCTGACCTGGCCACAGCTGTCATCAGGTGTGTGAAAAATCATAAATTCTGACATTGCCTTTTTTCTACTTTTTTGAGGATGGATGATGCTTTTTTTCTTTCATTTTTCTGACATTTGCAAAGGGAGATAATCAGAAAGACTCCTTTAAAATAATGTAATTTTACCAGAAGTCATCAAGAACTCTACTGAAAAGTATATATAAAATCGTAGGCTGAACTAGCGGATAAATTGAAAGGTGGTTAATGATATGCTTGTTAAAATAAGGCCCAGTTTTGAGGAAAAAATGAGAAATGTGAAAATTTCTGCTAGTTAATAATATTAGAATTCCCTGGGTTACTGAAGCTCCACAGATACTTAGAGAAGCTATTAGGGAAAAATTGGGGGGATTTAGGAGAGCTTTTCAGCATCTTGTGAAAGCCCATTTTCTACCAGATGTTTGTAAAGAAAGAAAAAAAAAAGCATATTTTGATTCCATTGAATCATCAGCTGCATGAGAATCTTTGCCTTCTGAAAGCCCCTTAAGCACTTTCTCTGGATCAAATATTAAGAGGAACTTTTATTAATTAATTTCTTTTTTGTCTGTAGATGACAGAGACTGGGTTTGGAACCTTCTCAGGAAATTTTCTAACAATTTGGGGGACAGGTTCCTATTTTATGGGATTTTTACAGAACATCACTAGCTAGAGCATGGTGGTGTTTTTAAGATTAGCAGAAGATGTTGTTTATAATGCAGAAAACCCTCCCAGTAACAAAATAATGTGAAAAATATCCAAATAATGTATTTTAATGCCACTGATGAGTGCCACCACTCAGTAAAAGCAAAAGCAAATCATATTCATGTGGAAGAATTTGCTCTCTCTCTACTCAGGCTTTACTGAAGCATGATTTTCAAACTCTCTGTGATGATCACATGCATAACTGCTGCTGTTGCTGTTTTTCAGTGCTTCCAGTTTATGTTACATTTCTAATGAAAACCAATACATAGCAGTTGCCACAAACACGCCAACATTTACCGACAGTGACCACACAATGGCATCGTAAATACAACAGCTATCGCCTACCAAACGTTCAGAAAAAAATACAGGGGCGACTCGGATGCAACCTGAAAACTGGAGGGTCTTGCTGCCCGAGCACCTTCTGCGGACCTTCGTTGGCAGAGCAGCTGGAGCCGGCGTAAGCAGCTCTCCCACCCCTCCAGCTGCTTCTTCCCACCCCTGGGCCGCCCACGGCCAAAGAAACAGCTGTGCCAGCACAATGCAGTAGGCGGAACAGGAACAAGGGCTGGGAATGAGGAGGGATGCTTAAATCGCTGGAGAAATACACGCGGTGGTGTTATACCGCGCTGAAGTTCCTTTGGTGCTTTTAAAACCACCTCTGTTTATTCAGTCCGCACAATAACTCTGCCACTTTTGCCCATCTCTTCTTGGAGATATTCCAAGAAGAACAGGAGAATAAAACACCCTATGTCCAGCCATGACTTCTTCACCGTATCAGTCCACACTAAGGATTAATTAGTGTCCAAGTGCACTGACAAAACGTCAACCACTGCATGAAACTACAGAACGAAGGCCAGCAGGACACTAGACGGACACTACGGACACTAGAGCAAGCTCTGAGTTGGTGGAAATGTACTGGAGCATGGAGCACACAGTGTTCGTTTAGTGGAGTGACAAGAGGTGTGTAGCCCTGTCACCCTTCATAATCACCATGAAAATCTCAGTAATGACTAACCAGATTTGATAAGCAACAGCCTTGTGCTCTGTAGCAGTGACCTCCACAGGCTGCACTTTTAAGAGTGCTAGAATGTGCATTTCTGTCCTGCATATTTGGGTAAATACGAGTAGCACAGTCAGACATAATGAAAAACACCCTGTTAGGATTAGTTGTTTTCACTTCTCTATTGTTGTTTATCACTTGGTGTGAACAGGGGTGGAAATTAGAGAGATTCTTCTGGCTGCTCCCTAACAACCTGTTGCACATCTGTCCGACATAAGGGTGCAGACCTAAGACAAGCTGTAGCGGGCTGGACCAGCTGGACTGATGGACGGCCAAACAACTGTGGGATGGAGGGGGCAGAGGGCTGTACGGGGGCAGAAATACACCTACACTCTAGCCAACCTTGCTGTCAATACCAGCAATGACAGGCTGCGGACCAAGATAGCTGATGGTAGAGCTGTGCTGTAGTCCCACGGCACAGGGGCAGGGAGGCAGCTGGGTACAGCCATAGCTTTTCTTGCCTGGTTCAACTGGTTGACATGAAAAGGTTGTTCATGGCGTCTTCCAGCAGTCTTAAGAGAGGTGTGGTAAGTAGACACTTCAGCGGGGTGGAGAAATGTCATCCCAGCCCTGCTCATAGGCGAAAGTGAAACAGTGAAGTTGAAGCATGCAAACCCACTCCATGGTAACAGCTTGTATGCACATTTCTAGTCAGGGATAAAAGTGAGGTGATTCAAGGTAGCTTAACCCTCATTTTATTCATTCGCACAGTCAGGTCCACCACGGGAGCTGACTGTTGCAAGTTCACACCCAAACTCACCCTACAGTGACTCGTCCATGCGTTCATATCCCAAGGCAATCCAGCTAAACACAGTGTCACAGTGCAGGCAGGAACGTTACTGTCCTGAAGCACAGATAAATTACTTCCTAGCCATCAAAGTAAGAGCCAAGTTTGTAAAATGAGAATCTGCTATACGAATAAATGTTTTGGTGGATGTAAAGTGGGTTAATACTAGTCTCTCAGCTTGAGAAACCCAAGTCACGTGCACCAACAAATGTAATTGAAAGAGTATGTCTCCACAGTAGGTATTTTCCAGCAGATGAAAGTGACCACACAGTTTGAAACAACTCATTAATTTGCAATTTCTTCTTAGTTCAAAACAAACATAGGTGTATCATTTAGGGATTAGATCTCCTGTTCTCTTCAGTTCTTTAATCTGTTTCAGTAGTCGCTAGAATCGGATGTTTCAAATGTAAGTTCAGGGAGCCATCAGTAAAGACGTGTAGTAATCTGCCTAGTATCTGACTTTATCTTACGTGTTTATTCTCAGATTGAGTGATGATCTGGAACCTGAGGTTTTATATCTCCTTCTGTACATGTTTGTTGTAGTTTATCCATTATGGTTTTGAATGTTCTTGCTACTCATAAAAAACATTGCTTTCTTTTGTAGCCTGTAAACTACTTGACCTCAGTTATCTATTGTGGCAATGCGTTCCCTCATCTAAAATCATGTGGTTTGATAAAATGTTTTCTTTCATTGGTAGTGAATTTGTAAACTTTCATTTTCAGTCTGTCCTTATGTATCAAACAGTGGGAACAGAAGCTCTTGATCTTTTTTCTGCGGCAAACCATGAAATCAGCATTGGCATAGCACGTAAGGACAGAGCGATCTTTATGCAGATGTAACTGTCCAAAATGCTGCCTGGCTACTGCTGGTGCATCAACAAAATCATATATCTTTTGGAAACAGTATCTTAAAATGCTTGATTTTTAGTTATGAGTAACTGTTACAGGCTCAGAAAACCGCTAAAATACTCAAAAGGGGTCCTATGCTCCCCCATAACTTTTCAGTTGCGCTATGCTATTATGTGAAGGTGTAACATGAAGAATTTTTTGGCTTCAGGCATTAGGACTGCCTACATGCAATCCACCAGTTCCTCATAAATATACCCTGCTTACTCTGCAAATGGAGGTCTTGCTCACAGACTGATCTGCAGACTCCTGTAGGGCATCTGGCTTCTTCCAGCATTATCAAAAAGCTACTGCAAAGACCTCCTCCAAATGTAAGACTGAAACATTACGTGTCATAGCCTGTCTCTCCCCAGCCTGAGCCTGAAAACACTGTTTCTTTCCAACTTCCAATTCCCAAACTCAGGTTTTTGATGTGCTAGATCGCCGTGCTGTGGCACTAAGCCTTAGAAGTGGATGATTTCATCTCATGACCTTCAGGATCCTTGGAGGTCTTGGAAAGCTTCTTGGGGCTTCTGGACCAAACACTTCCTTTACTGAACTCCACATATTGTTCCAAGTTCCACGTTATTTGTGCGTGAGAAAAATGTGGACATAAATCAGCCCACATGTGGAAGATACTTGCACGAAAAACGATGTCTGAAAAAGCCAAGGAGCCAATTCTCATGAACTGCAACTTGAGGGATTGAAATAAGTCTCTAAATAGCAAGACCAAACATGTTAATTCTTCTGAGGTTGTAGAAAAACTTGATAAAAGAAATAAATATAATTCAGTTTTGCATAGGTTGCAGTGGCAATGATTTGGCTCAGAAACACCCTTGGGTAGTACAAACGAGACATGTATAGGCTTTTCAGTAGAATTGCAGCATTAAACATGAAGGCTGAATTAGGGTAATGGATGAATCTGAATTAGGGCATTGGGGGAGTCTGACATAGGAAGGCTGAATTAAGAGTAGTGGGCACCCGTCTGATGAGCGAATGTTAAAGGTACATAGCTCTGGGTACCACATGTGAAATCCCGATATCACTGAACTCAATGGGAATTGCGAACTGATATTTCAGCATCTGGATTTCATGTCTCTCATTCTTCAGAAAGAGAAGAGTTAATGTTGGTATATGTGCATGTGCATGTGTGTGTGTGTGTGTGTGTCTATTCAAAGTGCTATCTTTTTTAGATAGCAAAAAAATCAGGCATTAATTAGCAGCAAGTAGCGGAATTGGGCAAAGAGCTGTGTGGAGAATACAGCTGAAAGAGCAAAGTGGACCAGTCTGGAAAAAGCAGCAGACGGAGCGTAGTTCACAGAATGATATAAAGTGATAGGCTGGAATAGTGAACCATCCTGGACAGGGAATTAAGGAAGAAATGAAATAGGCCAGCTTGCCAGGAGGCAGCAGGGTTTACTGGACAGCTCTGATTTTAATGAGTCTCTCGCAAGCCATGTTTGCAGGATGTCAATAGTACTCACGCTGCATTTATTTTATTTATGAATAGGCATCTCTGTGGCAATGGTGAATGCATAAATATTCCAAAGATGCAAAACCCTAACAGTCGACGCAACATCTTCACATGATGAGATGAAGCTGTGTCACAACACGGTAAAACGTGTCATGACATTAAGCGGCGGCTCATCCAGTGATGAAGTATCAGGATACTGCAGTTAACGGCAACCGTAACTCTGAAGATAGTGGGGCTGATCTGACATGCATAAAACGTGAGCAAAGGGGCAGCCTCACGTCTTCAGTGAGGAAAACGAGTAACACAACATTACTGCTCCCCAACATGAAACACTGCCCAACTCCCTTAAAAATGGGTGCTCAAAGGCAGGTCCTTCCATCTGTGCTTAGAAGCCTGGTCCTTAAAAGGTGCTGAGCAGCTGGGTCACTGGGAATTGTTAGATATGGGACATTTTTAAACTGCAAAATGGGCCTCCAAGTATGTATTACAGAATCATAGAATGGTTAGAGTTGGAAGGGACCTCAAAGATCATTTAGTTCCAACCCCCTGCCATTGGCAGGGACACCTCCCACTAGACCAGGTTGCTCAAAGCCCCATCCAGCCTGGCCTTGATGCACCAGGGATGGGGCATCCACAGCTTCTCTGGGCAACCCGTTCCCGTGTCTCACCACCCTCAGAGTGAAGAATTTCCTCCTAATATCTAACCTAAAACTCTTCTGTTTCAGTTTAAAACTGTTACCCTTCATCCTATTGCTACGCTTCCTGAAAAAGAGTCCCTCCCCATCTTTCCTGCAGACCCTTTAGGTACTGGAAGACCGCTACAAGGTCTCCTTGGAGCTTTCTCTTCTCCAGGCTGAACAACTCCAGCTCTCTCAGCCTGTCCTCACAGCAGAGGTGCTCCAGCCCCCAGATGATCTTTGTGATCTCCTCTGGACTTGCTCCAACAGGACCATGTCCTGATGTTGGTGGCCCCAGAGCCAGACGCAGCACTGCCGGTGGGGTCTCACCAGAGCAGAGCAGAGGGGCAGAATCCCCTCCCTTGCTCTGCTGGCCACGCTGCTGGGGATGCAGCTCAGGATGCCGTTGGCTTCGTCACCCAAAATGCTGTGCTTTCAACACCTACAGCCAACCACCCTCAGCTCCGCCAGGGTCACACAGACCTCACCCACCGCCCGGCGGCAGGAGCCCGGTGCCTGGCTCCGTGTCCCCGGGCAGGACGGGGGACAGGGCTCGGGCCAGGGCCGGGGCTGAGGCGCCTCGGTGGCCCCGCGCCGGCTCGTGAGGGGTGATGGAGCACGGGGCTCGGCTCGGGGAGGGGGGCACCGGCCACCCCCAAAAACTTGTCGTCGGGGCGGAGTGATGGTGGGCTGGGTGCCCGGCAGACCTTTGCGGGCAGCGCTCTGCAGCGTGAATCAGCCCTCGCGAGCAGACGCAGCGCCTGCCGGGTTCCTGCGGGAGGGGGAAATAATTAAATAAAACCCCACAGAGGGGAGATCCCCCACCTCACCCCTGCCCCCTGCGGCCGACCCCCAGGCCGACCCCCGGCCCGGTGCCCGGCNACCTCGAGGGTTCGAGTCCCGCATCGGGCAGCTCACCTGGCCGGGCCGGCCGGCGGCAGACTTTGCCTCCAGCCTCTATAAAAGGTAACGGCGGCGTGAGTCAGAGCCGCCGCCTCCTCCCCGCCCGCTCTCACGTACGCGCGGCCGGGCGGGCGGGCAGGCACGGAGCCGCCGCCGGCCGTCCCGCACCCGCGCACTTGCCGGAGATGAGCCGAGCCGCGCTGCGGGTCTCCCGCCTTCTCCTCCTCCTCCTCCTCCTCCTCCTCTTTCTCCTCCTCCTCCTTCTCCCGGCTGGAAGTTGTGCTGACACAGGCCGGCTGCCGCACCAAGTTTGTCACCCGCGGCCGCCCGCTCCCGCCCGCCGGAGGGGAAGGGGC
>VWZL01000639.1:45544-56228 GCA_013396915.1 Stercorarius parasiticus
AGTGGTGGTGGTGGTGGTCCGTGGGGTGGGGTGTCCTGCGTGAGGCGGTGGGCTGTGGGGGCGTCGTGTTCTCTGAGGAGGGCCGTGTGTCCTCCTCAGCGCAGCGGCCCGACACGGGTGGTAGTGGGCAGTCAGGTTTCGGCCATGAGTTTTTCGTTCATTCCTTAGCTTCATTGCAATTTTTTAAGCACTGTTACTAAATTTTTTAAGTGACGGTGCTTGTGGCTGTGTGACTCGGGAGAGGGCAGCCTAGCAGGGTCAGGGCCGGTGTTCAGAGGGAGGTGTCTGCTCCTGCGGCGGCTGTCCTTCGAACAAAGGGAGGTGCCAAAAAATGTCCGTCCTCGCCTGTGGAAACTGAGCAGAGCCGGGGAACACCGAGTGTATGAACATGCGCGTACACACGTGGTGCAGCAGCAGGTATGCCCACACCTGTGTTGTCAGGCAGGCCGAAGGATTCAGTCGATGCCTTCTGCTCGCGTTGGGCGGAGGTTGCCTGAAGTTGCTGCTACATAAATCTTAAGGGTTTGGAGGTTTCTAGGGGATGGTTTTCTGTTGGCGTTGTGCCCTCTTGAGTCCTCTGAAGGCTTCGTGAAAGGAGGATTAACTCTTTGCAGGGCTCAAAATGTACATTCCACACAAGCAGTGCTTTGCAGCACTGATCTCTTAAAAATAACGTGCCCCTTTAGCACAGCCATAACCTAGCACACCTAAGGGTCGTGACTTAAGGGAGGAAGGAGAGCAGGCAAAGCGGTAACACTTGAAACTACTGGCGATGGCTCTTTTTTCCTGCCTGTCATTTACTTTATGCTTTACAGCATGGGATTGTCAATGAGCAGAAGGCAAGCAAGCATGCTTGCAGCACTGCCCTCGTCTGTATTGAAAAAGCCTAAAAGCTGGAAAGCTTTGGCCTGCAAAGTGCCGATCACCAGTGCGGCTCATGCTAAGGAAGGGCTCAAAGGGCACGTTTAGCCTTCACCAAGTGAGCAGTCCCACTTGCTTTGGCAGGACACAGCCCTGAAGGGGGGGAATCGCAGTGCTCTCTGCGTAGGAACCCAGCTGCTCGCAGTGCCCCAGACATGCTGCGTATGCAGCCTCAACTGAGCATCTGTCCGCAGCAATCTTGTGGTATCTTAGAAGGATGCAGCAGCGTTTCGGTCCTCCCCAGCATCCCTAATACGGGGAAAGGAACTAGGAGGAGAAGATGAATATTGAAATGAGTGTGCCTGTGTGTGCTTGTGCGTCGGGGAAGAAGGTAGGAGGAGGAGTATTGTGAGGGTTGGCCAAGGGTAACCAGTTCATGAGGGACCGAGCAAGACAATCGGCTTTACTTGCTGTGCTATAGACCATTCATCGTCATCGACTTTTTGAATGAAATAGTAGTTACATATTCTATGCCAACCATAAAAAAAAACCTGAACAGATAGTTTATAGATTGATTGAGAGATATTTGTCTTAAACTAGCACAGAATAATTTTCCCATTCAGTTGAGGGGGAATACTTGTCTCTGACTCCTCAGTTCTATCTCCTTATTTTGGGGTGATGAGAGATACATTTTAAGTGCCTCTAGACTTAATTTAATTAGAGCTGGTGAATAGCTGTGTTTTGGGAGATTTTTAATAAAAATTATGATTATACAAAGGAAAGACCAGTGATGTATTTTGGAATGTCTGGAGCTGCCTGAGCAAAAAGCAGAGATGCTCTCACTGCTCTTTAAGAAAAATCGTACCGTTCTCTTACAAAGTTTCTGGAAAATACTGTCTTAGTGCCTAGGAAGATCATGCTGACCTATTTTTCCATCTGTTTTTGTTTTGTTTTGTGTTGTTTTTTTGTTTATTTGGGTTTTTTTTGAGTCTTTCTAGTTAGTATGGGTATGTTCTGGGGAAAAGGAGCTGGAATTCCCACAATAATTTGCCCAGTATATGCTTCTGGCTCTGCCAGCTGTGGGGCGCAGATGAGACATAAGCAACAGTGTTTCAGGACAAATTTCCAGATATGCAGCCAAGTTATTTTCACCAGTCCTTATTTCTAACCATAATAAACTATACCAGCAGTGAAAACTGTGTCTAGTGTTTAAAAGCTTCAAAAATTGCAGGAAAATAATGAATGAGTGTATGGCTCTACACATTTGAAATATGCACAGTTTTGTATTTTTGTGATAATTTTACCTTGTTAATTGCATTTTTCTCCAACATTAATTGCCCAGTCTTTAAGTGAAAGGTAGTAGTCTCCGTGAAAACTCTGAGCACTGCACTCATTTGGATTCAAGTACTTGTAAGTTAAAGAATAAATTAATTTACAACTATTGATATCAGATGCCTTATTCAGTGTAGGGCCAAAGGAGGACATCTAAGTACAGAAGGTGTCGGCGCTGGGTGCTGAGGATGTTGGAGATGTATTGTTAATTGAGTATTTTCTTGGAACTTTTTATCACATTTTAAAGCCACATGTTAATTACAGGTTGTAATTATGTGATTTTCATTCAAAAAAGTTTTATTTTAAAGCCTGTTTTAAAAGAACATCATATGCATGCAATCCTTGGCTCACAGAACTAATAGGGAAATCATTTGGCTTTGGGACCTTCATATGTACCTTCCCATTGGAACTACATACCCACACGAACCGCAACTAAGGGATCATTCCATGTGATGCTTCAGATGTATTTGATTTTATGTTACCCTAATGGGACTACTGGTCTATTTAAATACCTGACCCTGTGAGCTCTTCAGGCCTCTGGCAAAGCTGGTATTTTCAGTCCTTTTGACTTCTGCTGGAAGCAGCGGTGCTCTTTGCGGATGAGGTGGTTGGCACCTTGATGGATTGGGCCCTGGGCTCTCCTAAGTCTCTTGCCTCAGTTGACTGCAGTGGGTCTGCCATTAAGAAATCTGTGGATAATATAAGGCTTTAGCATTGCAGATAAATAGTGACTTTTGTATGTTTGACTTTTTAAATCTTCTTGGGGAGACACAAATTATTCGATCAAGCTGTTTATCAAAGCTGTTTCTGAATGAGGTCTCAAGGCACACATTCATCATTGTGAGAAATTTCCTTCTGAGACTTTTAAGGGATTCCTTCTCTAATCTGTACCTATAGAAGCATTTTTGTAACTGAAAATGAATGACTAAACAATTTAGTGGTTTCCTGCATGCTTATATAGTATATAATGGCAGCTATTGCTAAGACGACCCATTCATTTGTCTGAATTTGCTGAGGCATATTAGAGCCTGCCCATGCAAATTTCTCTGAAAATGGAAAATGAATGCCTATTCTCTGACTCCACCCACTCACCACCATTTTGTTTGCAGGGCACATAAATAGGAGAGCAAAATTTGCTCTTCATACACACAAGTAGGCATAACTTGTGCCTGCACAGAGGACACTGAACTAGCAAACATTCAGATTTTCTTGTCATTAGTCACACAGATCCCACACAAATTTTGGTAAATTTAGTCCAACTTGAGGTAAACAGGAAAAATAAAAGTCTGGGGAATAAAAGGTAACCTCAGTGTGATAGTTTGTCTTCTGTACTCTTAGTTTGTTTACTCCCATTGCAGCCTAACCTCACTCTAACAAACTGTGTTTACAAAATATCTCCATCTGTAACAGTGTTAACAGAAGCTGGTCATCAGCTCCAGTTGAGAGGAAATTCACACAAGGTTGACCAGAACACAGTAATCATGATTTTCTTGTTCCTGTCAATAGTTAGCATTTAAGTGCACACCTTTTAATTTTTCATTTATTTAGTATTTCTGTTAAAAACACTGATTAAATGGTGAAATAGCCTCTGGAGTTATTGGAATATTTTGATACTCAATTTGGTGTTTAGTATTCTCATTCTGTAGCTTTTTAACTCTTCCTACGACAAACACCCAGGTGTTTACCATGTCCCGCAGGGTTTGGTTTATGCATATTTAATAATAAGGCGGGTGTAGAGAACGTATTGCATGAGAGTAAAGATAAATCTGGTGCAGCATTGTTCTGCACAAGAGAAATATGGTGGAGCAGTAGATGCAGCTGTGGTAAACAGAAAGAGTTTGTGCACTGCAGTCACAGTCCACCGTTAGCTGGTGTAATGATTTCATACGTAGATGAAATGAAAGTAACTGTAAGAAAATGGTTTAATCTCTTTAGAGTGCAAGCCCTGTATATTTCAGTGAAGGCTAAATCCTAACATCCTAACTCAGCTGTAGCTGAGGAAAACCACCAGAATTGACTGCATTGTAGACAATCGACTAATGTTTTCAGAGAGTCCTCAAAATAGTAGATACAACTTATTTTCCTTGCGTGTTACATGGTGGTAACTAGGTAGTGTCCAAAACCTCTGCAATTAGCTGAAGGGTTATTCTGACTCTAATCTGAGCTATAATCTGTTCCATATTTTACACAAAAATTACTTTTATTTTAACTGCCCTGTAACTGTAAGTGCATTGTGTGTGTATTTTTAATCCAAATGCAGTATTTACCATTAATGAAGGGAGCAGTACGATATCTGGGCAGAATAGTAATAATCAAAGTTCATAAACATGAGGCATCTTTGCAGGACCCTACTGCTTCCACAGAAGTTGGTGACATAACTCCCAGAGATCTCTTGGGTACAGGATCAGTTTTCTAAAAATATTACGGTAATACAAATAAACAGAAATAATAAAAGAGGAGAAGAGTAAACAATTGGAAAAACAAGCTGTTCCGTGGCCCATGCACATGAAATTAATGTTTTTCTAAAGTTTTCATGCTTTTTGTTCTTCATTGCAGTTGATAACCATCTCTATGATGTTTTGTGCAAGAGTAATTTTATGTTAGTGTTGATGCCAGTTTTAACCCAAGAATACCTTGCCTGAAGTTGGAATTTGCGGCTGTTCTATAATTTCTGTCATGTTTTCACATGTTTAGCAGCAGTGCTAATGAAGGTATGATACATAGAAGGTGTGCTAAAACATGTATAATGCTTAGGTTTGAAAATGAAGGTGGTAAAAACTAGATTAATGAGGCCTGGATAAAGAGTTGCTAGTGGGTTAAATTATAATAAATACTCAATGTATACTATTTTTCTGGAAAAAATTGCATTGTGTTGTGTAACTATTAGAGAAATTTCTTAGCCTAGAAGGAAGAAATGCTGAAAAAAAAAATTTGATAACTTACAGTTATTATCTCTTGAAGTACCTTGTATTGGGGCAGCAGTTTATTTACTGGTAAATCTTCTAGTCATGAATTGTGTCAGAATATTTAAGTTACCCCTGTGGACAAAATCTTGAATTTTTCTTTCTTAAGGCAGAACTTAGAAAACGTTTTTGCTTACCATGTGTTAGGGTATTACTTAAATAATGCACCAAATGCCCATTTAGCATGTGGCTTGATTCATTAGTATATACAATAAGAAAACATAAACACCTGAAGTGTGGATGTAACATTTCAGTGTCTCTCTAAAATGTGAATATGGTCAGCAAAAGAAAACTGAAACCTGTATTTATATCCCACTAATGATACTGGTCTGAACTACAGAGTAAAGGATGCCAATAGTGACCGCACAATCCTGTATCTGAAAGTCCGTATGTAAGGTAAACCTTTTTGCTCGCTACCTCATTAATTATTATTGCCTGGGCAGAGGCCTACTACTATGATGATGCATAAAACTAACAAACATCCAGCTTGTCCTGTTCTTTCTTCATACACTTTTATCTACTTGCAATGCCTTTAGCTCTACAAGTTAACAATCGTATTAATCTTAATTATATTTTTTTACAATAAATCTAACAGAAGACAAAGAGGACTTAAACACTGGAACTATCAAGGTGCAGCTCCCGTCAAGTAAGTTTTCTGACTATTTAAAACATTTCAATGTGTAGCATCTGTCAGAAAATTTTGTTCTGAATCCTGGCTTGGCTACTGGTGAGTTAGGGTGACGCTTTGGGAGTGTTTCGTTCCTCTGATCAGTCATCTGGGGCCAAATCTTGATCCAAGCGTGAAGTGATTTCAGAGCCTTCATGCACCTCTCTTGCTCAGATGTATGGTATGACTGAGAATGGCCAGGTTGGTGTTGAGAGAGTTTCTTCTGTGCTGAAAAAAAGGGTCATGGTCTACGTGTAGCTGGCTGATCAGGAGAAGGAGAATGCGTTAGTCCAAGTGGGTGACCTCAGCAGTGATGTCAGAGGATGCAGCATTGCCCTTTGCAGGAGGAAGGGACTGGTGTGACACAATACAAACAAGGACTGTAGTGCCAAGAGCATGGGTCTCCTGTGGTAGTACCGGCCTGTGCTGTCAGCAAGGTAGCATTAGCAGGAACCTTCTGCAGTTAAGGAGGAGTGGATGTAGCTCTCCCCTGGAGCGGTCCAGAAGAGGTTATTTTAGAGTAGTGCAAAATGATTGTTTTCATACACCTGTGCGTGCTAATGCAGCTCCCACAAACTTTAGCCAGAGTTACACTGTGATACACCAGGGCTAAGTGGCATGCCACTTGAAAAACACTCTCATTTTTTCGCCTGTACGTTTTTTGAAGGAGTGCTGTGATGCTCTCAGATTGCATATTAAATATGTCCCAAAATTAAAAGCTTTTGGACTGATGATGAGAAAGGCTAAATCTGTCATCTAGGAGCTGAGTTTGATAATACAAGGATAGGTAGCTCAGCTAATGAGCAATTGTAATATTATGTTTTCATTACAAAAATGAACCAACAGTTTACAATGTCCAGATACTGTCCGCAAAAGCACCATGAGAGCTAACCTGTTCCCCATAGCCTTGTAAGCATTCGTCATTGCCTGCCACCCTGCTCAACCTTAACTTTAATTTACTGTTCTGTTGTAGTAAAAAGATGTATCCTGTTTATTTGGTATACCATTAGTTAGACATAGCAAAGGTGTAAAAATAAGTACCTCTCCAAAGTATATTAATGCACATCAGTTTAGTTTGTAGGTGTACGCCTCCTGAGATTAGCTAGTGTAGTAAAGGAATTTTTTTTATTAACAGAATTAAACTGATTGGTCTGTTTGGTACTAGGAAATGTATTTATTATATGATTAGGTATCTTTTGCAGACTAGTATGCTTGTATTTTTAATTATTGTGTGTTACTACTATAGTCTGTGTGGACAGTTTTGTGTGTCCTTCCATGTTTTCTCTTTCGGGGGGAGAAATGGTTACTGTTATTGTTATGCTGTTAAGTCTACATACTAGTATTTTTGGCTGGGGAGAATAAATGTCTATAGCATCAAGAGACTTGCACAGATCTATGCAAGTATTCTAAAAGTGTGCATGCTGTAAACTGGGAGGGAGTAATACGAGCACGGAAGACTGTATCTGGTGTTAAAGAAGCAGATTACTCATTTGTACTGAGTATGTAAGTTGTATTCCCTCTAAAAAAATTAGCTGAGCAGGGTGCAATAATCACAAACTCGTTTCTGGGAGTTGAGGAGGAAGAAGTGAAACCAAAGCAAGGCTAGTGCCGCTGTTTTTTAAAACAGGGTGTGTGAGGAATTTGGAGAAAAAGAATGTTTGGGCAACTTTTTTTTTCGCCTGAAGAGACGAGAAAAAAAAGAAGAGTACATCAGTTCCTTTAAGATTTTTTTTTGAAAAGGGAGTAGTTAGAACTTCTGGCTCCTTTTCCTAGAAGTAGAAGCGCTCTCAATATGTTAGGAAATTTTTTTTGGCCCATCGAGGAGGACGGCAGTAAGAGAGGGATTCCTGAGGGAGCCAGGATCCCCCACGCCCAACTAGCCCTGACTCTTCTTGTGGATTTGTGCATGAGTGATGACAGTACCAGAAAACAGTTCTGATTTTAGAACCCGTGACTAAATTCTTCATGCGTTTGTGGGTAACAGGAATCATGAGGAGATAATCAGTGAATGATTCAGAGAGGTTGGGGATGACAAAACAGCTCCCAAATTGACAACAGCATTGCTCCCTCCATCTCTGGGGTTCAGGTTACCCACCAGCTCAGGTCGTACCACCAGTCTTCTCCTGGTCTCATCACAAAGGTCTTTTGCTTGAACTGCTAAGGAGCTGCTGCATTTCACAGGATGGTTGTCTCTCCAGTTTACCCAGCATCATCATCTTTGTTTCTCTGGAGAAGGTTTCAAGCCAAACCCTTCCCGTGATTACAAAACCCCTCATCTGTGAGAACTGCTGTGTGCCCATGGGCTCCCATCCCTGGTCTTTGCCTGTGTGCGTCTCTTCAAGCCTCTGCTTTCTGAGCTGCATGTCCTGATGTATTCTGTCCCTTCAGTATTTCCCCCTAATCCAGGTCTAATGCACTCAGTCCATGTGTTCTGGTAATCCTCAGTATTAGGCCACTTATTTTATCAATATTTGTGTTACTAAAAGTTTGTTGTAGGTGGTATGGTATGGATAGCAACTTCCTGTGTTATAGTTAAGGATAGTAACTTTCTGTGACTGATGCTCACATGTCCAGAGAAGGGTGATGAAGCTGGTGAGGGGTCTGGAGCACAAATCTTATGAGGAGCGGCTGAGGGGACTGGGGTTGTTCAGCCTGTAGAAAAGGAGGTTGAGGGAAGACCTTATTGCTCTCCACAACTACCTGAAAGGAGGTTGTAGAGAGGTGGGGGGGTTGGTCTCTTCTCCCAAGTAACAGGTGATAGGACAAGAGGAAATGGCCTCAAGTTGCACCAGGGGAGGTTTAGACTGGATATTAGGAAAAATGTTTACACTTAAGGGGTTATTAAGCATTGGAACAGGCTGCCCAGGGAAGTGGTTGAGGCACCATCCATGGAGGTATTTAAAAGATGGGTAGACACAGTGCTTAGAGACATGGTTTAGTGATGTTTTTTGTCAGAATTAGATTGATGGTTGGACTAGACTATCTGAAAGGTCCCTTCCAGCCTAGGCAATTCTATGATTCTATGATTTCTTGCTGATGCAGGTGTGTTCAGTTGGTAATAACTTCATGTCTTCTGACTGAAGTTTTCTAGTCCAGGTGTCCACATCCAACTTAGATGCATAAACATGCTTATATATTGGAGTTGGGGGATCATGTAATGTTTTTCACAGGCGCTCTGCTCTTGTCAGTGCCCAGGATGGACCTACTTGTAGATGAACCATGGCTTGTAAGAAGGGAGGATGTTCTCTGTAGGACCTCTAACTCATTTGGTCTGGAAGGTAGAAGGTATTTGGTTGGTGAGTCAGGATATTGCTAACACAGGAAGGATACTTTAGTGATTAAAATCATTGAATGCTACACTGGTAAATCCCATGATAGGGACTGTGTCCCTGTCGTGGTATTCATGTGTGACACGAAGCAAGTAATTTAACCAAATTTATCACAGGTGATCATTGTCTGTGCCCTTCTCTTTTTCTACTTTCCTGACTGGAGGCTCTGGGACCTAATTTGTGGAAGTTGCGAGTGCTCATGGCTGTAAACAAAACGAGAGGGGACTGTCCTTGGCATACGCAAGTTCTCTGAAAAAAAATTATGTCCTAGGCATACCAAATTAACAGATATCTCTGGTTTTCATCTGTGCCCCATAGTTTTCTCCTATAAAACAGTGTACGGTTATAGGGAGTACTGTCCCATCTCACACAGGAACTGTGAAGATTCCTCTGAGGAACCAGAATGCTTTCTTTATGAGACACCACAAAAAACAATTAATAATTCAGTCTCCCAAACAGGGTTTAAATTCAGTACAGTAAATAAGACCTGCAACAACATATTAGAGAATGAGGAAATGCATAAAAAATGTATGGCTGCTCATTAAAAGAACATGATCTATTCTGTGCCCCAAAAAGGTGGGCAAGTATTTATACAATTCAGTCACTAATTACTGTACCAGAATGCTGATGTGTAAGGTGGACAAATTAAAGCTTAATTCTGTATTTTGTGACTTTTGTGCAAATGTAATAATATTCTTTTTTGTACAATACATATAAATGCTGATAGGATAAATATTGCTCTTCAGAGGGTCACTTTACTAGTGGGAGGGTCACTTAAAGACCTAGATAAATCCCAGTTTTATAAAACCAAAGAAATAATAAACATAAAAGTACCCAAAGAAATAAAGCAGTATATATATTTTTAATCCCTCAGCGGTCTTCCTAAAATACTAAAGGGCGCTTAATGAGGCCAACACAACCAAAATTGAAGCAAAGATTCCAGAGAAAAGTTCAGCCAAAATAAAGACAAGAAGAATTTTCAGCTTGTTTTCCAAACAGTGGATTTCAGGATCTTGTTTTATATCTTTTACCAAAATCTCCTTTAAAAATATATCTGGAAGTGAGAAAGGACGCAAAATTTTAGGGGGAGTTGTTTTATTACACAGAAGCTAAAAAGGCCAGAGGGGAGTAAATACTTAAAACCATGTTTATATCAAAAAGCAAATTCTTGCCTTATCTGGAAAGTAGCTATCGCAACCTTTTAATGCAAGATTAGCACAAATATGAAGACAGAGATAATGCAAAGGTTATGAGGCTGGCTTTGCTTCATATGGCAGGTTCTGGAAAGACATGCAGTGATTTTGTGTTTGATTGAGAACTGCAGCTTTTACGAGGAATTTCATGTGTTAATTGCATAACTGTACAGTAAAACTGAGGTCTGTGACAAAAGTCTTAAGAGGTCCGAATGTACTGATACTTGCTGAGGAGTGTAATACACACCTATTGCTCTGAGTGCTGGCATACAGATTGCCGACAACCATCTCAGGTAACTGGGATAATTCATAGGCTTGAGGCCCTCCATAGGCAGATAG
>VWZL01000640.1:0-46807 GCA_013396915.1 Stercorarius parasiticus
TCCAGCTGGCCATGTCCCTCAGGGTTTTTTTAACTGCAGAAATGATTACATATCCATTTTCTAGTTAATCTAGAGAAATGCAAAATAGTAAATTAAATATGTATGTAGATTGCTTTGTAATAGTACAAGATCCCAGAAGAGGAAGTGTTATTTTACTGCTGTGTTTAGGTATTTTCAGTGCTAAAGCTTGTTTAGAGGTAGGAGGGAAGGTTCCCTTCACATAGCTTTTGATAAGTAAGAAGAACTTTTCCAAATGAGTGTGCTTCACTCCTAGTCAATGAAAAGGAAGATACGTCTTCTTTATGATGGCAGAACAGTTTACTCCTCCTGCATTTTAGGATGAGGATTATACTCTACTGCCCCAGTCTTTGAAGTGGACTTTTCTTCCACTACCCAGCTGAGCTCTGCTACCCTGATACCTGCTGCCAATCCTTAAAATCCAGAAATGATTAGTTTTTTAATAGGGTGGGGTTTTTGACAATGAGTCCCTCTTGCTATCATTATGTGGATGGGGTTCATTCTAGAAAATAATCACCTACCGAACAGAGAGAATCCTGCATACACTCCATAGTATCGTACAGAAGTACTAAAGAATGTGGATTACTCTCCAGGAAAGTACCTTTGTCCCAGGCACTCTTCAGGAGGAGTTGTTCTTTTCAAGAATAAAACGTCTCTTAGAATTTATTTTCTATTCCAATAATCCACTCACTTCATAGATAGATGAGTCTCCCTTAAAGAGAAGCCCTGTGTAGGTAGCAGGAAAAAACAACAATATATGGAAGAAGAGAAAGAAGACTAAAGTAAAATAAGGTAGCTCACCTGCCATTAGGAGAAGACTGTGATTAATATTTTTTGAAAAGCCACATCACAGTCCTTCAGTATTTCAATGTGGTTTTGTTCCCAGTGGAATATAGTCAGTTGGGTATTTATTGCTTGCAGTTGTAGGAGTCAGTTATTTTTTTCTCATTGTTTAGGTAAGACAAAACCCTCTGTGTCGTTCTCCTGTTGTAGTGGTTTGGGCTGGACTTGTGTCTGTAAGAAAGGCAGGTATTGCTTTTGCAGAGGAGAAAAGCCGTTTCCATCAGAGGTGACATGATAAGGGAATGACTAAGACAAAGAGGCTCCAGCAAAGGCTTGTAGAACATCTCTTATCACACAGACAAAAGGGCAAACTGATTCATACTGGATTAGTGTCTAGAAGGGTAGTCAAACATTTAACCAGGGCTAATGACATTGTGCAATTTTTTTACCAAAAAGGAAAGAAATAAACTAGTCAGATAATCCCTTTAGGTGTAGCATAGAGAGAAGTAAACAGAGGCAGGACACCTGGGAAGAATTTTAGGCGCCTCGGACAGACTGTGAACCCTGGAGTACCTAACCAATGGGAAACAGGGGAGGGAAAAATTGGTCCAGGATTAGGAAATAAAAAGGTGTGTTTCAAGAACTTAAAGTGTGCCTACTTGCTAGGTCACCTGTTCTTGAAAGAATGTTCAAATAAAATGTGCTTCATATCGTTCACTGCTTGAGCCGTTGTTATTGGATAAGGAGCGTTTCTCACATGTCTAACTCTGGCTTTAAGCTCTCTAATTAATGGTGAGGGACAGGCTTCCCTGTGGGAGAACTCATCAAGCCATCTCAGACAGGCCCTTCAGATTGTTCAAAAATTGTCCTCTATGGATAATAATTTCTGTCTTTATTTGGGTGATTCATACTATGCTTCCGTTTAGTTAAACTTTTAAGCAGTCAATTACCTTGCTATCCAGAAGACCCCTACATCACATTAGGTGATTCTTCCCCACAAAATCACTTGCTCTCTGCTGTTCACACAAGATGACTACAATGCAGAGGTCACTCTATAGTCAATGACTAAAGAAAAGAGTGAGAAAAGACAGTCCCAAGGCCAGGTGAAAGAAATTCATACTGAACGAGGTATCTTAACACTGGCAGTGCAGACATCAGTCAGCAATTCCACTTTTAATCAAATATAACCCCCAGTTTTCTGGAGCAAATTTCTCTGGTCTCTGTCTGCACTTTAGTCAAAATCCCCAGAACACTACAAGTGGAATTTTTCTGTATTGATTCAAATAACCAACATCTAGTGAGAAAAATCTAAGTCCATCATCTGGGCCCAGTTCTGATCAGTGGGGCTGGGGAGGAGTCAGGAGGAGCAGGGGGAGTGGTTCTCCACTGTATGATTTACCTGAAAAGCTGCAGTAGACGCCTGTCAAATTCAGGCCTGGAGACAAGTCTGGATGCAGATTTACTCTCACCGAGTTTAACTGGGGTCTGTTTCAAAGCTTAGTGTCTAACGGAAATAACATCATGCCAGTTAACAGCCTAAACAGTATATTGCTTTCCTTCTGATTGTGGAAGATGGTCATCATCTCTTCTGCATGTGGAGGGGCATTGAGGCGAGATAGACAATGCAGAGTTCTTTCTGGATCTCAGTAAGAAAGGCTCAGCAATAAATGGCTAAATGGTTAATTTGATACAATAAAAATGATTATGGGTAGTGAGCAAATCTACTGTCTGTTACGATGCTGGTAACCTTGCATTCATACAGAAGAGGATGGATTTTCCTGTGGCATGCTGCGAGGATCCTGTCCGTGGAGGTAGCTCTGCCTTTTGGTCCTTCGATCTATTGTATAGTTCCCTCACAGGAAAACAACTCTGTTCCTAAAGGATGTTCACATGAGAACTTGTTGCTTCACTTTTAGATGCAGGAAAGGCCGCGCACATGGTGTGTCACCGGTCGGGAGTGGAAGTTGCCTGCAGGCCCCTCGCTTACCATGAGCTGCTGAGTTTATCCTGCAGCCAAGGGATGTGCACACCACAGCACCAATCCAGAGCTTGGAGGAAGTGGTCTTTGAATACCAACCAGCTTTCTTGCGCCCCTTTGCGTTCCAGAGCCCTAGCCCACAGGATCTCTCCAACAGTGAACACATGGCTGACACACCGTGCTGCCATACAGAGAGACCTAGACAGGTTGGAGATTTGGGCAGAGAGGAACCTTGTGAAATTCAACAAGACCAAGTGTAGGGTGCTGCACCTGGGGAGGAATAACACCATGCACCAGGACAGGTTGGGGCTGACCTGCTGGAGAGCAGCTCTGTGGAAAGAGACCTGGGAGTCCTGGTGGACAACAGGATGACCATGAGCCAGCAGTGGGACCTTGTGGCCAAGAAGGCCAATGGCATCCTGGGGGGCATCAAGAAGAGCATGGCCAGCAGGTCGAGGGAGGTCATCCTTCCCCTCTACCCTGGTGAGGCCACATCTGGAGTACTGTGTCCANCTACTTTACTTTGAGGGTGGCAGAGCCCTGGCACAGGCTGCCCAGAGAGGTGGTGGAATCTCCATCTCTGGAGATATTCAAAACCTGCCTGAAGACATTCCTGTGCAACCTGCTCTGGGTGATCCTGCTCTGGCAGGGCGTTGGACGGGATGATCTCCAGAGGTCCCTTCCAACGCTATGGTTCTATGATTCTGTGATTGTGGAAGGGTCCACCTCTCCCCACTGAGTATAGATGTAGTCTAGATGACTGCCTCTGCCCAAGAACTCTACAAGGTTGACAGCTTTACTGAAGTGATTTGAGTCTCACTCCTAACATAATGTCTATAGAAACGCTTCCTCTGTGTTTGGATGTGAAGAAAGATAAAGGTTCTTTCGAAGGTCAGTTCACCATTTCCCAAGGAAGGTATCTGATGTGAGAGAATGAATTATGTTGCTTAGGCAGTCCTACCTTCATGAAATTCTGTGGGTTGTGTGAAGAAAATTCCCAAGGCCTCTTTCACTTTCTCATTCCTCAAGGTGTAGATGAATGGATTTAGCTAAGGTGTGACCAGGAGGGTCAGCACATTCACAATCTTCTTGTTATCAAGAGAAGTCCGTGAAATTCTCATATACATGAATATAACTCTGCCCTAGCATAGAGAGGCTACAGAGACATGAGCATCACAAGTGGAGAAAACCTTTTGTATTCCTGAGGCAGATGTGCTGTTCAGAACAGTGGAGAAGATGTATATATAGGAGATGATTGTCCATGTTAATGAGCTCAGTAAAGCAATGACTGCTGTCACAAAGCCTGCAAGTCTGTCACCACAGGGAAGTTTCAAGAGAGGTTCAGGGTTACAGAAGAAATCATCAATTACATTAGAATGGCCATATGGCAGAATAATAATTTGGCTAATTACAAGGATAAAACTTCCTAGTGTCACAGATGGAAATATTTGACATGGTTATTATTCAGCAGCAAATCAAAATTTATTAATGATTTGAGGCAAATCAAGAGGTTTAATTTTAGCATCACTTAATCATTAATGAACTTAAGGTTTTATGAGGTGATTTAACAAAATAATTGAACCACTATTTAATTACAGAGTCGAAAATTACAAGATTCACACTAACTTACTATAAGGTATCCTAAATCAATACATATGTGTATAAACACAAACATACTAACACACATCAATCGAGGGGTCATGCATACATACACACTGCTGAGTCTTTAACTGCTAGGGCAAAAGGTCCCTTTGCAGCAAGCAACTCTAGTGAGCCAACAGGTGCCACTTTTGACAGTTGATGCTTTTGACTATGCATGCACAGACAAATGGACAGAAAGTATTTGGATCCAGTAAAATATAAGAACACGCACACACCTAGAAGATAATGTGTATATCAGAAGCACATAGATGGATAGAGAGGTGAGTGGAAGAGAGGCTAGCCTACAATTAAAATTTCCCTCTTCTTGAGTTTAGAGTAGATACAATGTATCATCATTCCTCAACGGGCAATAATTGAGACTCGAGAGGGTTGACTCACCCTGGCCTTTAATCCTCAAGGTGTCTGCCTGAGTGGCGTCCCAACTCAGGGTGGATGCTGGTCACAGCCCACTGTGATCCAGGAGAGCTCAAAGGGTCTTGTTAAGGTTACTATTTGTAGGGTCTGAGATAATATTACAGGGTCCTTTCATCGTGTACTTTTCCACTCCAGTCCAACTCAGACAATGGGATATTCTGGTGCTTTCCAGCAGTTGTGAAAGCCCAGAACTTGCTAGATCTTGAAGTTCTGGTATCATCCCCTCCTTTTTGGGACGCGATCCATTTATTGTCAGGAGTTTTTGATTATCGTTATTGTTTCCAAGCGATAGGGGACACACGAGCCAGGTGTGCTAAGGGGTTGCTGTATCATTCTGGTCTGTTACACTTCATTTTTTTCCTTCTTTTATGCTGGATTATTATGTATCCCAGGTGTTAATGGGTTGTCCATTGTATTGTTACGTGGCTTAGGTGGCGGGAAATCATGCCAAGCACTGAGTGGTCTAAAGGCGGGGGGACAAGGGTCTTGCCCCACCACACCTAGCTAAGAAGCAATGACAAGTTGAAAACACACTTTTGCATTCATGAGTGCAAGAAACTACATAGAGATCAAAGGACACAACAGGCATAAAAATGGATGTGGCTATCCCCAGAAAAAAAATAGAACAATGGATAATGGAATCTGAGAAAGGTATAGCTTTAGTGTCTGAGACAGAAGGTTCATTAAAATTACCGGCATATTGGATGTGTTTGCCTGTGAACATAAACCTATGAACCCAAATGTCTTTTCTTCCTGTGCTATTTCCAGAATAATTAAGTGCTAACTTCAGTTAGCATCTATGAGCTTAATCTGATAGTGTGACACATTAAAAGTTGCCTACCTACTACATTTCTCCATTCAGGAAATTTTACCGAGATGTAAAGTTTTTGTTAGCGTTTTATACAGAATATAAACAAAAGCTGAAATAGAATACATTACAGTTAGAGCAAGGTCAACATTGTTAGGTGGAGTGATAAACTCGTCTGCATATACAAAGGAGGCACAGAGAAACAATGGCAAATTGATTTGGCTATTCTGCTGTGGTGTTTGATGCAGATCTATACTGTGATAAACTGGATAATGACTTTTCCTACACACCTTGGGCATCACCTAGTAGATTCTGTTACTAATTACATTTTCAATTTTACCTTGTGAAAGTTTACCACACTCTTTTGTGTCAAATTGACACCACCAGAGCTAGGGGATGGATGGTTTTTGGATTTTGGAAATTATTGTTACTTTCTTAAAATCATGATTTTACTGTTGATTCTCCTGAAGGTATTGCAGGGATGGTTTGATTTTAAATATTGGTGCAGGAGTAGGCATTGTAAGACATGCACTGCTGCTACACACACTCCACCGCCTGTACCAGCACAAGCCACCCTGCCACCTGTAGCAGAATGAGCTACTACAGACTTAACAACGAGCATTGCCACAGCTGCTCTGGCAATGAGTACCGCTGCTACTCGAACTCTGTCAGTACCGGTACAAGTCGCCCTGGTGACCAGGAAGCAAAGAGGTCAGTTTGTTACCCTGCCCATTATGAAAACACTAGATCAATATGTCACTATTTCTGGCACTCCAGAAAGAACTGAGTCAGACAATGGGACTCATTTTAAAAACAATCTTATAAGTAATTGGGCCAAAGAACATGGCATTGAGTGGGTATATCATATCCCCTATCATGCGCCAGCTTCTGAGAAAACTGAACAATACAATGGACTGTTAAAAACTACCCTGAAGGCAACAGGTGGTGGAACTTTTAGGAATTGGGACAAGCATTTAGTGTAAGCTACCTGGTTAGTTAACACCATTGAGGTGGTCCTGCTCAATCAGACTGTTCACATCCTGTAGAAAGGGATAAAGTCCCTGTGGTGCATGAAAAGAATATTTTAGGGAAAACTGTTTGGGTTTTCCCTGCTTTGGGCAAAGGCAAACCCATTTGTGGGACTTCTTTTGCTTCAATGTGCACCTCAAGGAAATCTAACCCTGGGTGAGAACACTCAATTTTGAGCTGTATGATGTTAATTATTGCATAATACTAACAGTGTTCAATAAGTGTTTTTCAGAATAACATAGTGGTGATGAAACTGAAGCTAGCTTCATCAAGTGGCATCCAGTAACTTCCTTGAGGTGGACATGGTATCCAGCTTCTGGATATGGACAACTTTATATTTCAGAAGAATTTGGGTAGAACACTGTTAGGTAGAACATGTTGGGTAGCAACCTGTTAGGTAGAAAACTGACCTAGTGGAATATATTCTTCTATAATTTATAGAAAGAAAAAAGCATGTCTGGATCTATCACATCCTAAAGCAAGCATTTAAAGCCTAGCGCATGGACTAAAATCTAAAATTTACTAGCAAACTATGTTTTATGTCGACCAACATAAAAAAAGTACTTCTTATTTTCTTTCATATCCAATAGAAGAATTTTTTTAATAAGTGGATTTCCAAGAGAATAAACATTTCAAGCTCCATCTCTAAAAATTATAAATTGTCATAATTGTCTCCGCTCGTGTGAGATCCCACCTGGAGTACTGCATCCAGCTCTGGGATCCCCAACATAAGAAGGAAATGGACCTGTTGGAGCTCAAACTGAAGAACAAGAGTCAGACGTGGCCCTGTCTCTGCAAACTCTGGCTGTGAGAGCACAGTGTGGAAACCTGAGCACTGCCACAGATGAGAACAATGTGTTTTAACATATTTGTTGGAGTCCTCTGCACAAGAAGGGCATGGACCTGTTGGAATGGGTCCAGAGGAGGGCCACGAAGATGATCAGAGGAATGGAGCACCTCTCCTATGAAGAAAGGCTGAGAGAGTTGGGGCTGTTCAACCTGGAGAGGAGAAGGCTTTGGGGAGACCTTATTGTGGCCTTCCAGTACTTAAAGGGGGTCCACAGGGAGTCTTTATCAGGTAGGGTTGTGATAGGATGAGGGGTAATGGTTTTAAACTGAAAGAGGGTAGATTTAGATAAGATATTAGGAAGAAATTCTTTACTTTGAGGTGGTGAGACACTGGAACAGGGAAGTTGTGTATGCCCTTTCCCTGGAGGTGTTCAAGGCCAGGCTGGATGGGGCTTTGAGCAACCTGGTCTAGTGGGAGTTGTCCTTGCCCATGGCAGGGGGTTGGAACAAGATGATCTTTAAGGTCCTTTCCAACCCAAGCCATGCCATAGTTCTAGGAAAATAGTCCTCTAATTTCAATATTGTACCATTCTATGATTCTATAAAAAAAAAATCTAGAGGACACTTGAAGAACTCTGAATAGATGAGACTGATTTCCAGCATTTTCTCTATTTTCTACTTATTTATCTGTATATATGTATCCTGTATCTATATTATCTATCCTTTTTATATATACAATATAGATAAATACTTTTCACTCAAAGAAACTTAACAGAACTTCTGAGTAGTTCTGCCCAAACATAAGCATCCAGTGCTATTTTGGATGACTTAGAGTAATCAAGAAAACCTCAAAAACAAGTAGATATTATACAGGTCATCTGCATAGCTAGCAAGGGAGCTGGCACTTTTCTGGATAGACATGGAGTGACCAGGCAGGCACCTTGCTTATGGTGCCTTCTCATACAGGGCATCTACATAAGAGCTTTGACTGTGCTAGTAGAAGAGCTAGTCGATGGAAATCTGGTCACAAACTAGAAAGCAATTAAGTTCTTTCTAGTACAGACAATTACCCTTAGCCAGCTGAACGACCCTCCAGAGCAGCCCACTGTATGTATTGGAATGTATCTCTTCAGCTATAATGGATGCTTTGACAGAGATGACAAGGAGACCTGCCTATGCATAGGTAAGTTTCCGTAAGGTAAAATGCACTCTGAGAACCCTAATTTGAGCATTGTCACCCAAGACAGTGCTGGTATAACCTCAGCTGCTGCCAATATCCTTAAGGGGTCCCGAATAACTGTATCTTGGTTTACAGCATTTCTGGAACCAGAAACAATTTTACGCCTGATTGACAGATGGTGAGTGATTCCTTCAGTTTCTGTGCTCAGTAGTTTCCATCCCATTGCTTATCCTCTATCTTTCAAGTCCTAGAATGCCCATTTTTAGGTCAACATTTAGTTTAACAAAATGGTCCAGCTGAGCTATATCCTAAAAAGTGCCCAGTTGTCCCTAGTTTCTCAGTTCAGGTATCTAAACAGTGGCTTCTAATGTAATTTTGTACACTGTGGGCTATCCTAATTGTCTTCCAGCTTCTGTTCACTAAGGTTGTAGGTCTCCCAAATATTCTAGGTCTTCTTTGCCTGCTCTGTTACTTGTGTTTGAATATTGACCAGCTCTCTTGCTGTCATGTCCCACTCTCAGGAAAGACAGGGGGTAAGTGACTTCAGATTCATAAATCCCCAACAGTGCAGACTAAGGTGAGATAAATCCCAAGGTCCATATACAAACATCTATTAGTTTCCCAAAATGATTAGAAAGTCCACGACAATTGGTTAGGTATATGACAAATTATGGCAAGTGATGAGGTATGCATTGTGTTACTTAACAAAACGTATACAACTTATGGCAAACGGTACTTAAGGTCGCTACTTAACAACTCTAACTGTTACTTAACAACTCTAAGAGAAAAGAGAAACCGAGGGATAGAGAAAGGGAAAGACAGAGAAAAAGACAGAGATAAAGAGATCACTGGTCCTGGTTCCAGTGTCTTTTTCAGGGAATCTTCCCAGGCATAATCTTCTTCTTTCTTGGGAAAAATCTTCCCAGGCACGACCTTCTTTGTTGCTGCTCTCCAGGGGCCACTTATTTTCCCCTTTTATGTTTGCTGAATTAGCATGGTCCACCCCCCTTGCCAAGGACAGGCTCTTCTCAGGTGTCTCCCTTCTCCCAGGTGAGGCATAGCGTGATCTGGGTGGAGAGACGAGTGCCATAGTCACACATGTTTAGCATGATCTCTATAATCTTCATTAGCATATGCAGGGTGTGCGCTTTCATATGCATTTCGTGGATTATGAAGCAAAGGTCACCCATTGTCGCAAAAGCCACAACCCTCTTGATGGTACCAGCCATGTTGATATACATTCTCCATTTCTGGCTGCTCCCTTTCCTCTAACTGGTAAAATGGAGGGAAAGATAACTTGGGCACCAATTTTTTTCACTTGCACCCCCAAGACTTTATAGTCTTCCTTGATTATGCCCAGGTTCCAACTTGCAGTGTCATTCATGAAAGAGTAACAGTGGACAAGCTGTGTCCTTGGCTCGGCAACATCTTGGACCTTAGCTCCCAGAAGGCAGCATACCTCACATGACTCCCTGTTAGTGCTCTTTAACAGAGAGTCACCCACTACTAACACTCATCCTTGTTTTTTACGGTATCCACTGTGTGCTGCTGCTGCAGGTCCTCCTGACAGACCTTGCTCGTGGGTGTCTATGGCTGTTAAAGCTTCATACCTGCTTTTGATTGTGATTCTGGAGGGTGGGGAATGAAGTGGAGTCCTGCTTTTGTGGGTCACCAGGGTTCAAGGTGCCTCATTCTCAGTGGTATCTGCTACAGGACCATGGTTATGAAATGACCTATCTATCTCTGTCTCAGCTCCTCTGATGCTGTGCAGCCTTTTAACTGTTTCTTGCAACTTGGCCACCTGACATAACAGATCATCAACCTGTGCAGACCATGTGCAAGCACTCACCTTTTCACCAGAGGAGTGTGACAGAGAGAGAGACTTCACTGAGAGTTCAAATTAACAATTTATTTAGATTTCACTCACAGGTCTGATACGCCACTATTGCAGGTTTTATGGATACAGTGGAGAATGCACTGTTGCAATTTAAAAAGCAATTCACAGAATACACTATTACAACCTAAAAGTGATCCCAAAAAAGTATCAACACAAACCACAAGCATGCTAGATATTAATACCTTAATGGAGTGCACTAATCATGATCTTCAAGCATGTCAAATCATGATCTTAAGGCATGTCAAATACCATATGTAAGTTTCTTAATCACTTACACTCTCTCTCAGGTAAGGCCACTGAATCCCTGGGAAATTACCCTGTACAGCATCTTGGACAAGGCAGGGAATAATCTCCTACAGGCCAGCTGTATCATTGGAAGACTCCCCATTTTTCTCCCCAAACTTTATGATTTATATTTCCTGATTTGATAGGTGGGCAGGATTGTGCCTGAGTGTATTACACTATCTGGAATGTTTATCTCTGGTGGTGTGATGACCCCTTAGTTTGTATTGCTAATTTTGTGATGTCTAGTACACAAAGTCACTGAATAGTGGTGGGATGGGACTCAGGGTTGGAAGGGGGATCCAGGAAACTACAGGCCTCTCAGTCTGACCTTGGTGCCAGGAAAGGTTATGGAGAAAATGATCTTGAGTGCCATAACATGGTACATACCGGACAACCAGGCAATCAGGCCCAGTCAGCATGGGTTCATAAAAGGCAGGTCCTGCTTGACTAACCTGATCCCCTTCTATGACAAGGTAGCCCGCTTGGTGGATGAGGAAAAGGCTGTGGATGTTTTCTACCTAGACTTTAGTAAAGTCTTTGACACTGTTTCCCAAAGCATTCTCCTGGAGAAACTGGCTTCTCATTGCTTGGATGGCCATACGCTTTGCTGGGTAAAAAGCTGTCTGGATAGCCTGGCCCAAAGAATTGTGGTGAATGGAGTTAAATCCACGTAGCAGCCAGTCACGAGTGGTGTTCCCCAGGGCTCTGTACTGGGGCCAGTGCTGTTTAATATCTTTACCAATGATCTGGACAAGGGGATCAAGTGCACCCTCAGTAAGTCTTATGAAGAGCAGCTAAGGGAACTGGGGCTATTTATCCTGGAGAAGAGGATGCTGAGGAGAAACCTTACCACCCCTTACAGTTACCTGAAAGGAGGGTGTAGCAAGGTGGGGGTCGGTCTCTTCTCCCAAGTAACAGGCAATAGGACAGGAAGAAACAGCCTCAAGTTGTGCCAGGGGAGATTTAGATTGGATATAAAGAAAAAATTTCTTCAATGAAAGGGTTATTAAGCATTGGAACAGGCTGCCCAGGGAAGTGGTTGAGTCACCATCCCTGGAGGTATTTAAAAGACTGGTAGATGTGGTGATGAGGGACATGGTTTAGTGGTGGACTTGGCAGTGCTGGGTTAATAGTTGGACTCGATAATTTTAAAGGACTCTGACAGCCAATATAATTCTATGATTATTCATCTGCATGTTAGGTCAGTGACATTCCTGGAAATAAATTGGAAATAAGTTGGAAATAAATTCCAACTCAGTTCTGTAATTCTGTCCCTGAAGTCATGCTTCTGAGGACTGTCAAAAGCATGAGACTTATAGCAGAGATAACCCTGGTACAGATTTCTTGTTGCTAGGAGATATTAAGAACATAGCTATTTGGTATTCACATATCAAAATCCTGCAAGATAAGCTATTTAAATCAGCCTTTTCCTTCTTCACTGATCTTCAAGAGCTACTGAACTACAAAATACATTTTTTACTCTTGCCTATGGGAATTGATTGTTCACTGTGTGATGGATTTGAAATTAGTTCTAAATTTTGATGTGGGAAAAGCAGCAACAGCAACTGCATCCTGAGTTCTTCTGCTAGTCTACAAAACACATGCACTAGATAGCTTCTGAGATCATTCTTTCTGACACCGAAGCTGGAACAATTTAGTGCTTATTTTTAGTTCAAGAATTGTTCTTTTTGGCTGTAAGAATGGGGCCTCAGTAGTTTTCACTCTGTGTTTTTGGCCCAGACTTCCATCTCTATCTCAGCAGGATTTATATCCCTAAATGAATGTGCACTGTACCTGTCCCCCTAAAGCTTCCCCTTCAAATATTGATAAGAAAGCACAAATATGATAAGCCTATATGAGAACTCTCTCATTAATGCATTATGATGTAATAGTAATTACTTCAAACTCAAAGACAGCTCTCACTGTCCTAGTACAACACCTGGGTTTATACAGAAGTGTACTCCAAGTTATCTAAAACTGGAGAGATCAGAAGGGGTGTCTGTGAGTCCAACTGATATACATAAACCGTGCTTAGCAGCAAACCTGTGAGTAACAACTATATCTTATTGTTCAAATCAGCACTAGCAAGTCTCAGTGGACAGTATATAGTGCTGGGGAAAATCACCTCTCCTGCTTCAGTGGAAAGAATGGTCAGGGCAGAATGCGTTTCTGGACACCCCATTCTAATAGGTCCATGTCTGTCTTGTACTGGGGACCCCAGAACTGGATGCAATACTCCAAGTGGGGTCCCACAAGAGCAGAGTAGAGGGGGACAATGAGCTCCCTTGACCTGCTACCACGCTTCTTTTAATGCAGGTCAGGATACAATTGGCTTTCTGGGCTGCAAGGACACATTCCCAGCTCATGTTGAAGGTTTTATCCAGCGGTATCCTCAGGTCCTTCTCAACAGGGCCTCCATTCATGCCCCATTCTGTACTGACAGTGGGAATTGCCCAACCCAGGTGCAGGGCTTTGCACTTGGCCTTGTTGAGCTTCATGAGGTTCACGTGGGCTGACTCCTCCAGCCTGTCAATGTCCCTATGGATGGCACTCCTTCCCTCTAGCAAATCAACAGCAATTCAATTGCACTACTCAGCTCGGTGTCATCTGGAAACTTGCTGAGGGTGCACTCAGCACCACAGTCAATGTAATTGATGAAGGCAATTAAACAGTATTGGCCTCAGTACAGAATCACAGAATGGTAGAGGCTGTAAGGGACCTTTCGGAGATTGTCTAGTCCGACCCTCTTGCCAAAGCAGGTTCACCTAGAGCAGGTTGGACAGGAATGCATCCAGGCAGGTTTTGAATATCTCCAGACAAGAAGGCTTCACAAGTTCTCTGGACAGCCTGGTCCAGTGCTCTGTCACCCTCAAAGGAAAGAAGTTTTTCCTCATTTTGAGATGGAATTTCCTGTGTTCCAGTTTCTGCCCGTTGCCTCTTGTCCAGATGCTGGGCACTGCTGAAAAGGTATATGACCCTACACTTGCCCTTGTTGAACTTCATTAGCTTCCTCTCCACTCAACTCTCTAGCCTGTCCAGGTCTCCTTTTCTTGATTTCTTACTCATAGGGATGCACCAATCTTGAGCTGTGAGGAAGTGGTGCTTGAATATTAACCAGCTCTCTTGCACCTTCCTACCCTTGGGGGACACCACACTTTAATTATTTCTACTTGGACATTGAGCCATTGACTTTAAGTCTTTGGACATGTCCATTCAGCCATTCCTTATCCAACAGTCAACACGTCAAACACTTATCCATCTAACAGTCAATATGTCAAACCCTTATCTATGCAGTTTAGACGTAAGAAACTGGGGGACTGTAACAAACACCTACAGACATCCAGGTAGATGACATACGTAGTCCCTCCCTTGTCTATCAGTCGATTGCCTCAGAACCCTGGAATGCATCCCATCAGGTCCTATAGACTTATGTAAGTTCAGTTTCCTCAGGTGGTCTCAAACCTGATATTCTTCTACAGTGGGGGGGACTTCCTTCCCCCTGTCCCTGCCTTGAGGTTCAGGGACTTGAGAAGAGGAGAGATTACCATTGAAAACTGTGAGGAAAAAACTGAGTACTTCAGCTTTCTCCATGTCACCAGCTCTCCTGTCATTTACCAGCGGGGTACATTTTCTTTATTCTTCCTTTTCTGTCCTATGTACCTGTAGAAGCTATTCTTATCATTCTTCACATCCCTTGCCAAATTCAACTCCAAATGTGCCTTAGCTTTCTTGACCCAATCTCTACACATCTGGGCAGCGTCCATATATTCTTCCCAGGATTCATGTACCTGTTTCTACTACCTGTGCATTTCCTTCTTACGTTTTGTTTGACCAGGAAGCCCTTATTGAGCCACGCTGATCTCTTCCTGCCTTTCTTACACAGTTTCTTACACATGGGAATCAAGAGCTCCTATGCTCTAAGAAAAATGTCCTTAAAGAGTTGCCAGACCTGTTCTTATCCTTTGTCTGTGATGGCAGTTTCCCATGGACTCCCATCCATTAATTCTTTAAACAATTGAAAGTTTGCTCTCCTAAAATTCAGCAGGACCAGTAACACTTCTCCTCTGGTTGGGCTGTCTATAACTTGGATAAAGAAATTATCCTAGATGCACTCCAAGAGTCCTGGACTGCTTACAGCCTGCTGTGCTGCTTTTCCAGCAGGTGTCTGGGTGATTGAAGTCCCCCAGCAGGATCAGAGACTATGAGTGTGGTGCATCCCATAGGTGAAGTAAGAATGCTTTGTCAACAGGCTCCCCTTGGTCAGGGGAGTGTAGCAACTCACAAGGTTTTCTTTGTTGGCTTGGCCCCTAATTTTTACCCACAAGCTCTCAACCTGTTCATCACTGTTTTTCAATGACAGGTCTGTGCAGGCAATCCATTGTCTTACATAGAGGACAATGCCCCTGCACCTCTTTCCTTGCCTGTCTCTTTTAAACAGTTTATAGCCATCTATTGCAGCATTCCAGTAATGTGATTTGCCCCACTACGTTTAAGAGATGGTTTACCTTGTCTCTTTTGTGTTGACTTATGTTGCAGGTGTATATGAGGAAAAAATGGTCTTGGCCTATGCCTTATTACTTCAACTCAAAGGGTAGTTGCAATTGGCTTGAGCTACTCAGCTTTGAGAACTTGCGTCTAATCTTTAGCACATCTTCTAAAGGCCAAGCAAAAGATTGTGAGTCATTTAAAAAAGCCAGGCTGAGACCATAAGTTAATGCAAACAGCAGAATCAGGAGAAGAAACAGTCAACATCCATGAAGAGGGGTTGCAAATTATCTTACCGTTCTTTGAAACTCTTCTTTTAGCAGAATTAATCTAAGAAAAGAATACTGTGTAAAAGTCAGGCACTTGTCATACTTATTTCACATTAAGAACAAGAAGGAAAAAATAGCACAGATTTACCAAGGACAAATCATGCCTGACCAATGTTACTGCCATCTGTGATGAGACATCTGCCTTTGACGATAAGAGAAGAACAATTGGTTCTGTTTAAATTCACTTTTGCAAGGCCTTTAACATAGTATCCATAATGATGAAATTGATGAGATATGATCTGGATAAATGGTTGATAAAGTGAGTGGAAAACTGGCTTAACCATTGGTCTCTAAGGGTTATTATCAGCAGTAGAAAAACAAATTGGTGGTCTGGTACGAGAGGTGTCCTTTAGCGATTGATACTAGGGTCACTGGTGTTTAATGTCTTTAATAATGATCTGAATGATGAGATGGAGTGCACTCTCTAAACGTTTTCAGATTATACCAAATTGGGGGGAGCAGTCAATACACTGGAGGACAGAACTTCATGGAGTTCAAGCACAGCAAATGCTTACTTTTGTGCATCTGTGTGTGCTTTTGTCCTTTTTTTTCTTTTTCTTTTTTTTTAATTAAAAGGGTCAAAAAACCCGGGAACATTTTTCCCAGAGAAGTGGTGGGATCTTCATCCTTAGTCATGTTCAAAACATGGACAAATCTTCGAGCATATTCCTCTAACCTCCTCTGAATAGAGGATTGGACAAAATGACCTTTGGAGGTCCCTTTCAACTGACTTTATTCTGTGATTCTGTGATTGCTTAACAGCTATAAACAGTGGAGAAACACTGGATGTTCCAGACAGTGAAAAAACATTTCTTTTTGAGAGGTTAATTGCTCTCTACTGGAATTGTTTAACTATTCATTCATACTGTATCAGCTTTCGTGTCCAAATCAGAACTTTCTAATGGAAACAAGGGTCTTTTGCTTTATCACTGAATTATGAGTTGTTCCGCAGAATATGATCTTAAAAATAGGCCTCTCTATAATTCTTTTGGATATGTTTTGTATCCTACGTATCATAAGATAACTACGCTCTATATCAGCTCAGACTGGATTTGCACCAAGTCATAAATTCCTTGATGATGCACTTTCTTCACTCTAGATGGCTGATGAACTCAAAACTTCAGCAGAGTCAATATAGATGTCCAGCAGTGCAAGTAAACAGTTCATCATATCATAACACAAATATTAACATCTGATGTGTTGCCGCTAGAGAAATTGATTTCTTTCCAGTGAAAATGGAAAGATAAATGTGTTAATGAAACTCATATGACATTAGACTTCTATAGTGTCAGATAGCTAAACTTATGTTAAGATGAATCTCCAAATTTTTATTCTCAAACGGCAAAGATCAGGAAAGTCAGCAGACCAGCTTCAAAGGGATAAGGAAAGTCAGCAGATACAAACACTGCCTTTGTGTAATTGAAACATTCTATTTATGGTTTGTGCCATACAAAAACTGAGCAGAAGTAACCTTCCTAAACTTAGATATCTGGAATGGATATCTCTGTTTCGTATTTACTTACCTTACTTTCTTTACTTACTTTCAATGAGAAGGTAAAGAGAAAAGTACTTTCAATATGAAGTTCATTTGAAAAGATGTGCTTTAGTGTAATGTAAACTAATATTTGGACTTAGAATCATAGAATCATCAAGGTTGAAGGGACCTTTAATATCATTGAGTCCAACCATTAACCTAACACTGCCAAGTCCACCACTAAGCCACGTCCCTCACCACCACATCTACTAGTCTTTTAAATACCTCCAGGGATGGTGACTCAAATGCTTCACTGGGTAGCCTCTTCCAATGTTTGATAATCCTTTTGGTGAAGAAATTTTTCCCAATATCCATCCTAAACCTCCCCTGGCACAACTTAGGCCATTTCCTCTTGTCCTATCGCTTGTTACTTGGGAGAAGAGACCAACACCCACCTCTCTACAACCTCCTTCCAGGTAATTGTAAAGAGTGATAAGGTCTCTCCTCAGCCTCCTTTTCTCCAGACTAAACAATCTCAGTTCCCTCAGCTGCTCCTCATAAGACTTGTGCTCTAGACCCCTCACCAGTTTCGTTGCCCTTCTTGAATCAGTTGCTTAAAGATCTATGTCTGATGCTGTTAGAGATGGCCTGCTTTATTCTGCACAGCTGCCAGTAGAATAAGGTTCTCGAGTTTAACCTATGTTATAAAAGCAATGCTATGCTTTTGATCCCTGTCCTGGTTTCAGCTGGTAAAGAGTTAATTTCTCTTTCTAGTGATTGCTATGAAGGGAATGTCAGTAAACCTATTGGATTTAGTTGTTGCTAAGTGATGTTCACATTATTCAAGGACTATTTTTTTTTTCAGCTTCCCATAGAAGAATAGACAGAATGATGGAATGGCCAATGAAATACTCCATAGCGTAGAGGTCATGATCAGCATATAAATGGAGATTAGCTAGGGGGTGGGAATCCATGATCAGTGATCAGGATGGTGCCAATTCACTGGGCAGTGAGAGCGTCTGGTGTCATTATTATTATTGTTGTTACTGTTATTATTGTTATTACTGTTATTATTAGAGTTATTTTTGCTTTTCTGATATTGTTCTATTAAACTGTCTTTATCTCAACCCATGAGTTTCTTTCCTTTCCCATCCTTTCCTCCCTCTTCTCCCTTGTAGGGGGGAGAGGGGGTGAGCGAGTGGCTGTGTGGTGAGGGTTAAATCACGGCAGTCCTTTTTGGTGCCCAATATGGGGCACGACAGGTTGAGATAATTTTTATTGGGTTAATAGTCACAATGCCACTGTCAGGGTCTTGAAACACGTAACCTGCTGTATATGCTCCCTGTTATGCAATTTGTCATCCCTGGGAAATGGCTCAAGATTATTGTTTTGCTGTGCATTGTAGTGTGGGATTAGGTTATAACGAAATTGGGTGTGTTGTGTCTGTACTTTTTAGTGATTAAGAACGATGAACAAGGCAAAACGTCAGCATCTTCGTACTTCAGGAGTCTAGCAGATACTTTGAGCAATTACACTTTTTACCTTTTCCCCTCGGAGAACCAATCTGTGGGGGGATGTCCCCCTTCTCCAGGCTGATTACAACAGCATTCGAAAATTTTGAATACCCTTGGGATCCTGGAACCAGCATGCTCCTACTGCTAGGTTTTTTGAATGTGTTTCAGGTCTTGGTCTTGCTTAGGGTTAAACATTTGTGCATATGCGGGCACACTATTCCAACCACTGACAAATGCTGCAGCTACTCCAACCCCCGCGATGAGTGTTGTGACTACTCCAACCCCTATGACAAGTGCTGCGGCTACTTCAACCCCCATGACAAATGTTGCAGCTACTTCAACCCCCACCATGAGCACTATGGCTACTCCAGCCCCCACAACAGGGCACTGCAGATACTGGACCAGAGAATCAACCCATGCTGATATCAGTCATCCCTATACAGAAGAAGAAATACGCAAAAAAATCAGTGCACTTAGGAAAGGATGAAGATGAACCAGGGTCATCGTGAGAACAGGAGGAAGAACCAGAGGTAATCAACCAATCCTTATCCCTGGGTGAGCTGCGAGATATACAAAATGATTTCAGTCATCATCCAGGTGAACAAATTGTCACCTGGCTGCTCTGATGCTGGAATAATGGGGACAGTAGCTTGGAATTAGAGGGTAGGGAAGCCAAGCAGATGGGATCTCTGTCTAGGGAAAGGGATATTGAAAGGGGATTGGAAAAGAACACAAACTCTCAACTTCTGAAGGCAATTTCTGTTAGCTGTGAAGGAAAGGTTATCCCTTCCAGGAAAATATTATACGTCATCCAGGCAAGTGGACCATCATGGAGAGAGGTATCCAGTACCTTGAGGAATTAGCTGTGCTGGAGCTGTTTTATCATGACCTGGATGACACACAGTCAATCACAAATCTAGATGAAGTACGATGTATCTGACGCATAGGGCAGAAGTTTCTACAGAGCACACCAACATCATATGCCAGTGCATTGGCAACAATGAGCTGGGGAGATGCAGAGGCACCAACAGTGGATGCAGTAACTGACCAACTCCTGAAATATGAAGCAAGTCTTTCTACTTCCCTACAGGCCTGCATCTCAGCTGTGGAAAGACTGTCCAAGGAAGACAAAGGCCTGTTTGAAAAACTGTTCCGGGAGTTCCAGAAACTTAAAGAGGACAGGTCCTATTCTCCACCTGTATGGACAAGTATCTTGGCTATTGGCAGTAAGTGTTTTCCCGCTCAAGAGAGAGGATATAGAGGGTAGACACCACGCAGTATCTTGTGGTTTTACTTCTGCGACCATGGAGAGGACATGCCGAAGCAGGACGCAAAACCTACTTCAAACATACAGGCACGGGTACATGAGTTGCAAGGAAAAACAACCATGACTAGGGGATCTTCCTGCAGAATGGCTACTCCAGTTTCTAGTGGGCAATTCCCCACGCAAGGCAGAAGGGTTTCTGAACCTCTTGGAGGAACTCTGTATTTGTTTTTCCAAGAAATGAATAATAACGAAGGGATTTGAACCCATGCAAGTCACACAAACCCATTCATTGATGCTGGATACTACAGTCAGAACTAGAGGGTCTCTGCCACCAGCCAGGTGGAGGAAAATGACAACTAGGTTTACTTGAATATGCGGATTGGCACATCAGATCCACAGGACTATAAGGCTGTAGTGGAAACTGGTGCACAGTGTACCATAATGCAATCAAAGTATAAAGGGGAAGAACCCAGCTGGATTTCTGGAGTAACAGGGGGGTCCCAACAGTTAACTGTACTGGAAGCTGAAATGAGCCTAACCGGCAATGAGTGGCAAAAGCGTCCCATTGTGACTGGCCCAGAGGCTCCGTGCATTCTTGGGCTACCTGAGGACAGGGTATTTCAAGAACTCAAAGATACTGGTGGGCTTTTGGCATAGCTGCCTTGGAGATGGAAGAAATTAAACAGCTGTCTACCTGAAGTGGTCAGGCAGTTGAGCTAGATGATCATTGTGGGTCCTTTCCAACTGGAATATCCTATCCTATCCTATCCTATCCTATCCTATCCTATCCTATCCTATCCTATCCTAATATTATAGCGTACCTATTGTATGTTGGCCTCTTTCCCTGCAGAGCTCCTTTCCAATTAGTCAGCCCTCAGTATGTACTGTACTTAGTTGCTGTACTCAGACCTCTTCTTGTTACACACGCGCACCAGTACACATGCATGAACACACACAGACAAATGGATAGCTGGTCCAGGACTATGGCTTCCTTAGTAGCAGGCTTTCAGATTCTGTCTCCCCAATATTTAGCCTCAAGGCCTATGGTATATCTGGTAGCTGGCTCCCACCATGTTATTCTTTTTCCTGGTTGCTCCAGCTTGAACTTCACTGGTGTCAAACACCTCAAAATAGAAACCACTCTCAATCAAGTAAATAATTAGGAATAAATTTAAATAAGAAGATTGGACAGACTGGTGATTAGGCTCGGGACTTGGTAAGATAAGCATACTCCACTGGCTCCTTTATCCCCTATTCCTTCTATTTTCCCATGCTCCTCCATAATTCACCTTGGTCTCACTCTTTCCTTGGCTTTGGTCCTTCCCTTAAACATCACAAAATCCTCTTAAAACATTGCATAATAAGTTTCCCACAATACCAAAATGCTCTTCCTCCTGATCCCATATATCCTACACCCCCTTCAGTCTGCATGGAGGTTGGAGGAAGTTTCTGTGTTTGACTCAGCTTGATGGATTCCACATCAAGGGCAACAGGCTAATCAGCTAATTGTACCCCTTGGATAACTCTAGGAGTAGTCATTCCAGTGTGCTCTGTGTGGACTGATTAAGTTTCTAGGGTTCCTCTGTCTATCATTGTTCCCCTGATCTTTAACTGTGCTTTGTGTTTATGGTGAGTAGCCTTTAACCACATAAATCTAACACATTATACCTGTTTTGTAACTGCGGCTCTGCAGGTAAAGGAATTTTAATTCTGTTGCCAAAAGTCACAAGTTTCTAGCCTCTTTCATCATGTGAGTCTTCATTATTGCTCAAACTTGTCTCTAGCTGTCCCTCCTTCACTGTATGATAGGGCTCAGGTTCTTGTTTTTTCAGGGTCTGAGAAAGTCCCTGTTGCTCTTCTGTTCCTCCTGCCTGACAGTGCAGTCTGTTCACCTCTTTCCACAGCTCTTTCATCTGGTCACTCAACACATCAACTGAAAAACACATCATCCACGTGAAGCTATAATCGTTCCCAGTCCCAGGGAGAGACACATGGAATTCCTTCTAGCCAGAGACCTGGATGCTTTTCCCTCAGGAATTCTGACTGGGTGAAGGCCTCTGATGAGTCAAGGACAGTTGGTTCACATGTTCCCAGAGATGGTGTCCCTTGTTTCTCTAATCTGTTCATTCATATGCTCTGAATCCTGTCCTGATTAATACTTAGCCCAGAGGAATCCCAGGAGGGACAGAGAGAGCTGATTGACTTCCTTTCTTGCTATACATGTTCACCACGTGGGTATGACTCCATAAGATAGTCCAATATCTGCTAAGTTAATGCCAAAATGAAAGCACACTGCCAAAAGTATCAGTGGGAAGTTTCTTACCTTATGATTAGTGCCCATGGTGTATTTTCTTTCTGATTGCAGACAAGTTACACCATCATACACATTTATGTAATAATGCAACTTTTGATTAATCAAAAGAAATTCTCAAATATGAATCTTCCTACAGATATATGTAATAGAAGAAAAAGGGTTCCATTCAAACAAAAATAAACCAGCTGATAATACCAACCAAAACTTTGTTTAACTGAGAATCAATTCATAAGCATTATTTTGGAGCAATCTTTAGCTGGTAAAGGTACTGCAATAGTAGCTGCAATTGTATAATTTACAAACTGACTCATGCATTATTTAAACTGCCACTGCCAAGTAGCTGTGGCGTACATTTTACGAGGCGTACTGAAGCAGTTAGGTATTTGTTGTACTTGTTTAAAATGAGAGGCAACTGAATGCAATGGGCTATTTTCCCCTGATATTTTGACGGGGAGCTCTGAAGTTCTGCGTTTCTGTCTGGCTTTCAGTGGCATGTTTTTTCCAGCAGCCCAGGGAGTTGCCTGAGAGCAGATGAAAGGGAAAAATTTTTCCCACGCACGGAAAAAATTCTTTTTTTTTGAGGACGAAGTCCCCGGGAAAGTGTGGAGCCCCAGGGTTTTTGGGGCGATGAAAGCACTGCCAAGGGTCAGGGAGCACAAGTCACAGCTTTGCCTCCTGGCATCTTTGGTGTGTGAGCAGTCACTGGACGTTTGATGTCTTTGATCCGCCCATGGGAGAGCGAAATAAGGTGGTTTTGAGGATGAAGTCACCAAAAAAGCAACTTAAGAGGCCCAGGCTACCTGGGAAAGTGGCTCTAGTGCAACTCCAGATCTCCAGATCAGCTTTCAGACTAAAAGAAGTCACTGCTTAGTGGTGTGGGACACACCAGGTTCAGCTATGGGACCAGGGGAGTTCTGGTGGGCTCTGAGTGTGAAAACATCAGTGGGTCTATAGGGGCAAGAGCATGTGGAGGTCAGCTATGGGACCAGAGGAGTCCTGGCCAGCTGCATGTGTGTGTTTGTGATGGTCCGTAACAGCAACTGGGGTAGGACTGCTGTCTCAGGGGCACATATGTCTAGATGCCAGCAACTGGGGAGACAAGGAACCAGGGCCAGACACTGGGCAGATTGAGTGTCTGAACCTGACTGCTGGAGGGATACACCTTGTACATGTGTGTATACACACACACACACACACATATATTCTCACTGGTGGACCTCCATTCTTCTCAGCCAGACAGTGGAGCACAATGAGACCATTGATGCTATGTCTGTGTGGTTGCTCTGGGTGTCTGCGATCTGTGTGGCCAGCCATGTATATGTACATGTAGGTATGTATCTACCTATGTGGTATATATGTGTGCTCTGTGTTCATGTGCCTGCTGGGAACACAACTTCAGCTTTGGGGACATGGAGTGACAATAGCCTTGTCTCTCTCAGGCTATTAAATCCAGTATGATATATATTTTTCGCTAGCACTCAGAATATTGGAACTTGTGCCTAGAGAGGCACATATACTTAGGGATACTAAAAACTTTACTGAAGAGGTCTTTGGGCAACCTGAGCTAGTTCACTGTGCTGTGAGTAGGAGTTCAAGCAGAAAACCTCCAGAAATCCATTCCAACCTAAATTATTGTACTACTCTAAAATTAGTGTCATTGGGATCGACCAGAGATACTCTATTTCCAGATCCCTTCTGGGGTTCATGATAACATTTGCACTCTAATATGTAGGACATCTATTGTGATGTATTTCTAGTAGTCTCTTTTACAGTTTGGTCTAAAAATGCTCCTCTTATCAACTCCATTTTAATGACTGGTCTCCTGTTTGGAGTGCGTGAGGAAAGGGGAAAGATTTTTTTCAAAATCCCTTTTTTAGAGACTGTTGCAGCTAAAAGTAGCCCTGGATGTCAGGAAATTAAAATCAGATCTTGTAATCCCTCTCTGATAAGCTTCTTGATCATGTCTGCTGATAGTGAGCTGAAATCAGTCAGGGCACAGCCCAAATTCTGGCAGATGCTGCCTGGATGTGGACAGAGGTATCGGAAATTCCAGGACACATTAGATATAGATGGCTTGGAGGTAGACATCTAATTTAAGAGTGTAAAAGACTTCAGTTTTAGAGATGTGGTTCTTTGGTATGCCAGTTGGTCTCAAATTGATTTTATACATTTTATTTGTTAGTATAGACTACCATGTTGACCCACTGGTGCAAAACCACTAAAAAAACCCAGAGTAATTCTTTCTGCTCTGGGGAAGTGTAGTTCCCCAACTGTCCTGCTTTCCAATTCCAAGCACTCCGTAGATGTCTCGTATAACCTGAGGCATCTAAATGGTTACAGACGCCTTCCTGTAGGTACCTGAATCACTCTTGTATATCATTCACAGCATCCAGTGTGGGGTGAGTCCTACCCAGTGACATTCTTACTCCTGCAACCCAATGTCCCGTCATGAACAGCTGCTCAGATTTTGGTATATGTACTGTCCTGGGAAAATCCTCTTTTAAAAAAATCAAGTCCTTCGACAGAAGAAACTTAAGTGTTTTTCACTATTGTTTGAGAGTGTAGCACCAGGAAGCAGAGATTTATTTCTGATCTGAAATATTTCTGATTTGTACAGGGATGAGCAATAGATAGTTTGTGATTTACCATGATCCTTTCTCACTCACACATAGTGTGTCTAATGATCTTATTTCTGATACATACTGCACTGAGTGAAAGGAAAAGTGGTCTTTTCTGTTTGTGAGAAAGTATGTCATAAGCCCAAAATGGTCCTCTGTTCCTGGACCACAGATGGTATGGATTAAACTATCTATCTGCTCTGAAACAAGACAATCATTCTTGTGCTAACAAGCAGATTATTTTAACTTTAAATTGGGACAGATCAAGAATTAACTACAGCATGTCAGTGTTCAGATGACCAAGTCTCAGGAAGACCTACATTGAGAAACTCTAATGACCAGGATGCATTTTAGACACAGGGCAACAGCAGGGTCTGGACCTTGGATTTTCCCATTGATACTAAAAATAGCTTGAACTTGCCTCTGTCTTTCAGTTTTTCCAAGTCTCCTCCTCTGCCTTTGCTCAAATCCCTTGCTTCTTGTCCCTTTTTCCCAAGGCAATGAAGTTTCCTTCCAAGATGCTGATTGCATTCATCCCAAGACACTAGAGTTTCCCTAAGTTTTAACTAGGCCTTTGTGCTTAGCTGAGTCCCTCCCAGGGGAGGCACTGAGCTGTAGAGAATTGGGGAGAGGGCCAATCACCAGTTAGGAAAGTTTTTTTATCTCAGGAGTGAGTCTAATCCCCAAAGTCCTTGTTAGCTCCAGTTAATTGCTCTTAGTTTTTTACTAAAGACAAACATTTTGTTGTCTGAAGTAAAGGCAGGATCACATCAATCCAAAACACTGGTCTCTCTGACTTTACACCCCTGTAACATCAGAGCTGCAGAGTTAGGGTTTTTCAAAAATTCCTGAACGGGTCCAGGGGCTGCAGGGGGTCACTGGGAGAATGTGCACCTGCATGCAAATAGGGCCTTGCTTAACTCTGGCCAGAGAAAGCATAACGTTATTTAACAACTCCCAGGAGCAAGGACCAAAGACAGCAAAGATTGCTTCTCCACAAGAGACAGAGATCATAAATAATATTCCTGGCTGGTGTAAATTGCTTTAACCAAAGCTAATGCAATCCTACTGAGTCAGGCTCAAAAGTTCAAAGCCACAGCGTAAAACAAAAGTATCTCCATTAGAACAGGAGCAGGGCAGGACGCCCTGCAGGGCAGGGTGTCCTCCCCTATCTCCTAGTGTAAAACAGCAATGAGTGCCCTGGAAACCCTCACACTAAATCTCCTCTTTCTCACCATTACCGGTACATAAGGAGGTATATTAAAAATATCTCCTTTCCTATCAATGTGCTGGTTCCCTTTTTTACACCAGAATCTACTAGTAAACATTGGGAGAGTGCCTCAGAGTGAGAGGGGAATGAGGCCACACCATTCTGAGCTACAGACTTCTTCCCCTTTCCAGTCCTGAAGCACTGCACTGTCAAAGCATACCCAGTGCATGGCATAGCAAGACCAGGTCAGGAATGGCCTTTTTTCTAGGCTATAACTTTCAGTTTAGGCCCCATTAAAGTGGTCAAAGGAGACTGCCGTCTGAAAGCAATTAGTGGCCTTAACATAGCATTTACTGGTACACTTCAACTGTGTCTTGTTCAGCAAATGAAGCTATGAAAGTCAGCATCAGCTGTGCTCTGTTGATAATCACACATGCAAAACTTCTAGGAATTCTTTTCTTTACACACTGAAAATTGTGAATATCTACAGCACTATCCTCCTGATGTTTTGTTGTGCAGAGAAAACTGTTACCAAACACTGTAGGCACAGATTAGGAAAATGGCCTTGAACATACTCACATGTAAGAGGTTTCCAGGAAGATGAAAGAGGTACTAGTTTCCTGAATTGATGGTCTGGGGCAAGTGGAAGCATAAGTGCACAGCAGGAAGTACTGGGGGGGGGGAGAATGTTCCTGCTGAAACCAGCAGTATTTGACTTGCAGAACACAGCCTATCCAGCTTTATGAACTAATCACATTTGAAAGTGTCTCCAGATTTGCCTGGGAAGACAGCTGCAGTGAAGGATCTCTGATGAATTTGACTGTAGGAGGCTATAAGATTCCTATTGGCATATTCAGATTACTTATATTAAGCCACTGTCCCAGGCTGGCCTTTTAGATGTAACTGACTTGATATTGTTTATCAATATCAACACACTGCTCTCTCCTGTCTTACCCAGTATGTACTGCTGTTTTGTGTTCTCTCACATGTTTTGTAATAAGCCTTGCCTCATTCCTCAGTTGTGTATTATGTTCTGATTTGATCTCCTGAACATAAATCACAGCCTTTCCTTAGCTTGCTCCACCACTGTTTCAGCCGTCACATTCCACATTACACCATTCAATAGACTGGCAGCATCTAACCCATTTCCTGATCAAGCACTTTCCTGCCACCTGCTACTCTGGTATGGTCTTTAACTGCTAAGCTACTGGTAGTTCTGATAATGGCATGTTTGAACCACGCGAGCATGTAGACAGCTGTCTGACCTGGACCTCCCCTCTCCACCCAGACCCCTGGTATGCTACATTCATGCCAAGCCCATCCCTCAGGCTCATTTGGTCACATTCTGTCACCAACAGTTTCCAGATGCCTGACAGCAATGCAACATCTTCTTTGATCCATAGTGAGTCTCAGCTGCTTAAGTCCTCTCTGATGGTTAACCCGGGTGCAGTAGGGCTAGGAAAATATTACTTCAGGCTGCTGCTTTCTGCTGTTCCTACTGGGTCACAGGCAAGAAGTAGCTTGCAATGAATGCTGATGGGCAGTAGATGGAAGCAGTAGCCTGAGTATGTGCTGAGGCACCATCTCCAGGGACAAGAGCGCCAACTGCTAGAGCTGCCACTGCAGGAGTGTTGGGGGCACGGTTCATCAGACTGCAGATCTCACAAGCACTGCTGGAGTTATTTCTGAAGATGGTTTGGCATACCACTGGGAAATTCATTGGCAGTAGAGAAAAGTGTGGCCACAAGATTGACCTTCATCTCCTTCCTTAGCTTGATTCACTTTTGCATCAGAGCTAACCTGGTCTGCCTTCATATTTTGCCCACTACCCTAACCTTTATGAATGCTGCCCTGTTCTGGTAGACTTGTCTTGACTCATTGCTTAGCATGGTCCATACATATTTTCTTAGAAGCCTGGATTTCCCATGTCCTGGTCCTATCAAATCTGACCCACAGTCCAGTATCTCTAAATAGAGTATATACCTTCCATGTTAAACCACTGATTTATCATGCTATAGGCTAGTCCATAGGGGTCATAACACACTGCTCCATTCTGATTCATACTTGTCACTGACTTCCTGGTCTGCTCCACCTTTTTAGTCTGATACTTAGCCTGTTCCACCCACTGCAATTCCCTGATATAGCCAGTCCTTTGACATTCACCAGCTGAATTGGCCTGGTCTGTTAGTGTTCCACTGCCCTGGACAGGTTCAGCAACATGCCTTTTCCTCCCCCAGGTGCTAATGAAAACACTCAGGCCCCTGTTCACTCAGTTTCCCTTGTGGGTAAACTGGCTCATGCCTGGGAATTCTTTTGGATGCATCACATTTGAATTTCCTTCAAACACTCGACCAACAGACTACCAGAGGGTTGGTCTGACCTCTGAAGGCAACAAGCTGTGAGTCCTGTCTTATGTTCCCTGGTTAGTATGCAAGGATCACCTCCTCCAAGCTCAGAAGCGGTACATCCCAAGAAAGAAGAAGTCGGGCAAAAATGCCAGGAGGCCTGCATGGATTAACAAAGAGCTCCTATACATGCTCAAAAGAAAAAAGAAGGCCTACAGAGGGTGGAAGCAAGGACAGGTAGCCTGGGAGGAATACAGAGAAACTGTCCGAGTGACCAGGAACCAGATAAGGAAAGCTAAAGCCCAGATGGAATTAAATCTGGCTAGGGACATCAAGGATAACAAGAAAAACTTCTATAAGTACGTCACGGGTAAAGGCAAGACTAGGGAAGTTGTGGGCCCTCTGCAGAAGGAAACAGGAGACCTGGTCACCCAGGTTATGGGGAAGCCTGAGTTACTCAATGACTTTTCACCTTGGTTTTCACCGGCAAGGGCTCTAACCACACTGCCCAAGTTGCAGAAGGCAAAGGCGGGGGCTATGAGAATAAAAAACTGCCCTCTGTAGGTTAAGATCAAGTATGAGACCATCTAAGGAACCTGAAGATACACAAGTCCATGGGACCTGATGAAATCCATCCATAGGTCCTGAGGGAACCGGCAGATGAAGTTGACAAGCTGCTTTCCATTATATTTGAAAAGTCGTGGCAGTCTGGTGAAGTTCCTGCAGACTGGAAAAGGGGAAACGTAACCTCCATTGTCAAAAAGGGAAAAANCATGGATTTGATGGATGAACCACTCGGTGGATATGGAACTGGCTAGATGGTCACACTCAAAGGGTTGGAGTCAATGGCTCAATGTCCACATGGAAACCAGTGATGAGTGGCATTTCTGAGGGGTCGGTACTGGGATCAGTGCTGTTTAACATCTTTGTCAGCGACATGGACAGTGGGATTGAGTGCACCCTCAGCAAGTTTGCCCACGACACCAAGCTCTGTGGCACAGTCAACACTCTGGAGGGAAGGGATGCCATCCAGAGGGACCTGGACAGGCTGGAGAGGTGGGCCTGTACGAACCTCATGAAGTTCAACCAGGCCAAGTGCCAGGTCCTGCATCTGGGTCATGGCAATCCCAAGCACAAATACAGGGTGGGTGGAGAATGGCTTGAGAGCAGCCCCGAGGAGAAGGACTTGGGGGTACTGGTGGACAAGAAGCTCAACATGAGCAGGCAATGCGCACTTCCAGCGCAGAAAGCCAACTGCATCCTGGGCTGCATCAAAAGAAGCGTGGCCAGCAGGGCGAGGGAGGTGATTCTGCCCTCTACTCTGCTTTGGTGAGGCCCCACCTGGAATATTGCGTCCAGCTCTGGAGTCCTCAGCACAAGAAGGATATGGACCTGTTGGAACGGATTCAGCAGAGGGACACGAAGATGATCAGAGGGCTGGAGCAGCTCTGCTATGAGGACAAGCTGAGAAAGTTAGGGTTGTTTAGCCTGGAGAAGAGAAGCCTCTTGGGAAACCTTATAGCAGCCTTCCAGTACCTAAAGGGGGCCTACAGGAAGGATAGGGAGAGACTCTTTATCAGGGAGTGTTATGACAGGACATGGGGTAATGGTTTCAAACTGAAAGAGGGGAGATTTACATTAGATATCAGGAAGAAATTCTTTACTGTGAGGGTGGTGAGGCACTGGAACAGGTTGCCCAGGGGAGTTGTCGATGCCCCATCCCTGGAGGTGTTCAAGGCCAGGCTGGATGAGGCTTTGATCAGCCTGGTCTGGTGGGAGGTGTCCCTGCCCAGGGCAGGGTGGTTGGAACTAGATGATCTTTAAGGTCCCTTCCAACCCGAACCATTCTATGATTCTATGATTCCCTGCCTAAAGATCCCCCTGCGTTTCAGGTTCCTGCATCTGGTGGATAAAGAAGCTTGTAATGAACTTGTATAAGCTGTAGGTGGAGCTTATAACCTAAAATATGCAACAGACAGCTAATGTGCTGCAAGATTTATTTTTCCAGGAGGAGGTGTTTACATAGGAGTCTTCATTCTCATTCAAAAAGTCCTGAGGCTTCATAAGTCTTTGTCTTACAGGGCCAACCCTCCCCCCTTAGTGTCAGGTGTTAAAAGCCAAAGATTTCTGAAGGTGACACAACTTTTAATAAGGACACCAACAAGCAGAAAATAACTGATTCTCACTGGGAACATGGAACATAACTTATACTGCTGCCTTGCCTTGGTCCATTCAGTTTAACAAGATGACAGAACTGGTTCTAAAAACCGATCAACTGCCTGACCTCATTCAAAAAAAAAAAAAGCAAACACACACTCCCAAAAAACCCCAAACACTCAGATACTACTCTTACAGCTTTGTCCACTCCTAATAATATAGTACCTTGGCCCAATACATGGAATTGTGATAATCTGAGTTAGCCTGCTCAGGATATGCTAGTCCCTAGCCAGTCTGTGTTCAACACTCTTCTCTAGGGAAGTTGATTAAGTTAAGATAAAAGGTTACTTGATTAGTTGGTTAATTAAAAGGATACAAAGCACGTCTCTAATGTCCATATTACGATCTGGGACTTCTTTGATCTGAAATTTTACCATTGCCTTTCCAGAAATGGGGATAACTTGTTGGCCCTAAAACAGATTGAACTTGGATATATTCCTGAGGACTAATCTGCCTAGTCATTGATTAAAAGTCCTCCAAGCTAATCATGCGTGACCTGGGACAAAGGTTTTATAAGAAAAAGCTCTTAGTCAAGATATTCTAGCCCTATATCAGTCTAATTATAGGCAGGGTGAAAATCATAGCACTGTTATTTTACATCACTAATGGATATGAGTGCAGAGAAAGCAGTAGAGCTATCTAGATCACATTAACTTGACATTTTCCCTCATTAGACTAAAGATAATTAATGGGATCTGGATATCTGGTGCCAATTCTCTGCCTTGAGATCAAAATTATTTACTCCTTATTTGAGTCCTGATGGAAGCAAGAACTGTGAGATTAGCTTAAAACTATGTCCTGGCCTTATCTATAAATTTTATGTTTCTGCTCTGGCCTGGACCTATTTGTTACTGTTTGTGCTCAATTTAATCCATCAAGGTTAGTTCTATGAACAAGTTTGAACACCTGAGCCTAATCCACTATTCTCACGTGTCAGTCAACTAACCTACTAATTTGTTGCCCAGATCCATCATCCTTACTTCATTAGTTTCACTTGTTCTATTCATTTTGTCTCAATCTGGTTCAAACCTCTTTCACTGAAATCCATCAGCACCAACAAAACAAAATACAGTCTCCTCTAGGCTGACTTCGAATCATAGAATGTGTTGGGTTGGAAGGGACCTCTAAAGGCCATCTAGTCCAACCCCCCTGCAGTCAGCAGGGACATCTTCAACTAGATCAGGTTGCTCAGAGCATCATCAAGCCTGGCCTTGAATGTCTCCAGGGTTGGGGCCTCCACCCCGTCTCTGGGCAACCTGGGCCAGTGTCTCACCACCCTCAGTGTAAAGAACTTCTTCCTAATGTCTAATCTAAACCTGCCCTGCTCTAGTTTAAACCATTGCCCCTCGTCCCATCGCTACCTGCCCTTGCAAACAGCCCCTCCCCAGCTTTCCTGTAGGCCCCCTTCAGGGACTGGAAGGGGCTCTAAGGTCTCCCTAGATTAGGAGCAAAGAAGACTTTTCTATCCATTTTAACTTTCTGTCCTGGGTTCTTTCTCCCACATTATCTCAATGTAACTCACTACCATATCCCAACTCACTGTCTGGCCTGACATGGTCATGTCAGCTTCTTGTTCTTGCCTGAACTCTGAAACAGAACTACTTCATCTGGCCTGTAGATATCCTCATTATTAGGTTCTTATAGCTGTTCTTGTATAAGAGACACAATAGACCACAGAACTGGTTTACAATATCTATAATCTGTTCCATCTCTGATAATGGAAGGCCTTGGCCTTGTGAAGACACCATGACTTCCTAATGCATGTTAGATTGTTCAGGAGGCTAAACTATTTGTTAGCCTTTAGAAACCGACTTCTTACTCCCAATAGGGCTAGATTTTGGAAGCTAGTGAGGATAAATCTCACCAGAAATCCTTATACTGCCTTAAAAGTCGGATTGCAACTCAGCATATACACCCTATTAAACCCCCCCTTTTAGACAGGTGTTTGTCTGAATAGAAATCATAGTAAATGACATTTTCTATGGCCTTTTGCTATCTGGCCTACATTCATTCTCAGAGGGCCAAACTGATTTACAAAGAGTAGGAGAAATTTTCATAGATGTGTAGAGACAAGCTACAGCATTTCGCAGTGTCCGAGACAAGTCGTGTCCACCAATGCTTAGAAATTGATTAAACTGTATCCCACAGATATGACTAATTCACTTCTATATACTGTACTTCTCTGCATCGTGTGAAGAGTTGGCCTCAACAGCTGCAACAATGTTAGTAAATTCAGCAGTGCTAGCCACTGGAATATGATCAGCCATGAAGTTGCAATCGTAAAACAGAGGGTTAGTACCAGGACCCTGAGTGCACTAATAGGCTTTAATTGCCCTGATCAGCTCCACCTCAGGCTTCCACCCCAACCCTCTCACCAGAGGCTCTGTGTGCCTGCCCCAGTCCTCTTTCTGAGTTGCTATCTGGATTTCTTGAGCTGACCTTTGGCAGGGTTTGTACCTTGTCTTTGCTGGAGGATCACTGGCTGTTGGCTATTCTTGTCACCACCCTGCTCTGCTCATCTGTCTCTGGTCCACAGGACTGTATCCTGTCATTGGGCTTGTGTTGTGGCCACTCTTAGCTCATGGGTGCCTTCCTGTGGCAGAGAGAAAAGACTTCACTGAGAGGTTCAAATTAACAATTTATTTGGACTTCACTCACAGGTCTAATACACCACTATTGCAAGTTTTATGGATACAATGGAAAATACACTATTGCAATTTAAGAAAAAAAAACAGTTCATGGAATACACTATTACAACCTACAAGTGATCCCGAAAAGTATCAACACAAACCACAAGCGTGCTATTAATACCCTAAATGAGTGCACTAATCACGATCTTCCAGCATGTCAAATATCATACATAAATTTCTTCATCACTTACCCTCTCTCTCAGGTAAGGCCACTAAATCCCTGGGAAGTTACCTTGCACAGCATCCTGGACAAGAGGGAAAGAATCTCCTACAGGTCAGCTGTATCGTTGGAAGACTCCCCCATTTTCTTCCCCAAAATTTAGGGTTTAAATATCCTGATACAACGGGTAGGCAGGATTGTGCCTGAATGGATTACACTATCTGGAATGGTTATCTCTGGTGGTTTGATGGTCCTTTAGGTAGTATTGTTTATTTTGTGATGTCTGATACTCAAAGTCACTGAATAGTGGTGGGATGTGACTCGGGGCATTTTGTTTGTTAAAGGCACCATTCCATTCGGGTGTTGGTTCCGATTGTAATGCAGTGTTGAGACAACCCCGGGCTGAGCCATTTGCACAGCTCCTCCCAAGTTATCTCTGCATAGATAAGGATCAATAAGCATCTGTCAAGGCAAGATGGAGCTGAGTCGAATGACAACTCCCTGCATTTCACCTTTTGTGCTCTGAAACCGGTTTGGCCGGGTGATCCCATTCACTTCCCTTAGGGAGCAGCAGGAGCGGTGCTGCTCCCTGACACTACTATCACCCTGCTGACTACCATCTTGCTGATACAACTGAGGATGCAGTTGATTGTCTTTGTTGTAAGGGAGAGCTACTGGCTTCTTCTCAGCTTGCTGTCCACAAGGCTGTTTTCTAGTCGGTCAGTCCCTAGCCAGTCCTCTTGCATGGGGTTACTCTGGCCCAGGTGCAGGACTCCATATTTGTCTTTGATAAACTTCATGAGGTTTCTATCAACCCATTTCTCCAGGCTTTTGATACCTTCTACCCTCCAGTATATCAACACTCTCCTCAAATTGGCATCACCCACAAGTTTGCTGTATGTACTCCAACCCATTGTCTGGGTCTTTAATAAAGACCTGAAGCAGTGTTGGCCCCAGTACCAGTCCCTGAAGGACTCCACTAGTAACCAGGTACCAGCTACACTTTTTAGTAATTATCACAATATTTTAAAGCTACTTGTCCAGCTAATCTTCCTCCCACTGTATTGTCTAGTCATCCAGTTCATACGCCATCAATTTGACTATACTATAGGAGACTGTTTCAAAGGCCCAACTGAAGTCAATGTACACACAATGCCCAGAGCCTAAATGGCACCATTACAGAAAGCAATTAGGTTAGTCAGGCATGATTTGCCTTTGGTGAATCCATGCAAGCTCCTTCCAGTCGTCATCTTCTTCATATGGCTTGAAATGCCTTTGAGGATTTACTCCATAACTTTCATGTAGACTGTGATGAGACCACTCATCCTGTAGTTCCGTGGATTCTTCTTGCTCTTCTTTCAGATGGGAGTAACATTTTCCTTTTCCAGTCATAAGGAACGTCTTCCAAGTGCCATGACATTTCTAGGATTAGAGTCAAAACAATGTCGAAATCACAATCGATTTTTTGCTGCCAGTGTCATTTTAGAGGCTCTTCCTGTTGCTTTTCACATCCCTTGCTAGTTTCAGTTGGGTAATTTTATTTTGGCTTTCCAGCTGTACTCGATCCCTTTGATGAATTATCCAGAGATATCTCCTTTGAGATCCTGCCAGAAACATCCTGAACAAGCAGACGTTTGCACTCCTGAAGTGCAGGACTGTGATTCTATGATTTGCTTTGCTCATTTGCTCTCAGTATTTTAAATTCCATAACATCATGGACTCTGCAGTCGAAGTTGCCCTCAGCCTCCAAATCCTTCACTGGTTCTTCTTTCTGTGTTAGCAATGAGTAGAGCAGATCACCTCCCCACGGCAGTTTTTCATCACCTGCAACAAGAAATTGGTTTAAACACAACAGTTAATAATAAAGTTATGATGTAGGCATAATTTCAGTTGTAAATTGTATAGTTAATATAGATTTCTGTGTATACTGAATCATGGAATCATAATCTTTTAGGTTTGGAAGGGACCTCTTAAGACCATCTAGTCCAGCCCCCCTGCTCAGGCAGAGTCAGTGAAATTAGGCTGCCTAGAACAATGTCCGGTCAGGTTTTGAGTATCTTCAAGGTCAGAGATTCCATGACCTCTCTGGGACACCTGTTCCAGGCTTTGACTATCCTCACAGACAGAAAGATTCAGGTGAGATCTCATGTGTTTCATTTTGTACCCTTGCCTCTTGTCCCATCACTGGGACAAGTCATATCTGGATGTCATATCCAAGCATGTTCAGGAGCAGGAAGTTATTGGAAGTGGTCAACATGGATTTACCAAGGCCAAATCATGCTTGACCAATCTCGTAGTCTTCTATGATGTTATAAATGGCTGGCTGGATGAGGGCAGAGCGGCATCATTCGTCATACTGACGTCATACTGACGAATGAGATTCCCTGAGCCTCCTTTTCTCAAGGTTAAACAATATAATCTCTCTCAGTCTCTACTCAACATGAAAGTTGCTGCAGTCCCTTAATCACCTCTGTGCCCCTGTGCTGAACTCAGCTCAATAGCTACACATCTTTCTTTTACTAGGGAGGCCAGAACTGCACATAGCACTCCAGATGTAGCCTCTATCAGTGCTGATTAGTGGGGAAGGATCATTTCCCCTGCTCTGCTGGCAATGGTCTTCCTAATGCAGCCCAGGATCATGGAATCACGGAATTTCAGAGTTGGAAGGGACCTCTAGAGATCATCTAGTCCAACTCCCCTGCTAAAGCAGGCTTGGCTAGAGCACATTACTCAGGACTGCATCCAGGTGGGTCTTGAAAGTCTCCAGAGAGGGACTCCGCAACCTCCCTGGGCAGCCTGTTGCGGTGCTCTGTCATCCTCACCGTAAAGAAGATTTTTCTCATATTTGATCAGAACTTCCTATGTTCCAGCTTGTGCCCATTACCCCTTGTCCTGTTACTGGGAACCACTGAAAAGAGTCTGGCTCCATCCTCCTTAAACCCACCCTTCAGATACTTGTAAACATTAATAAGGTCTCCCCTCAGCCTTCTCCAGGCTAAAGAGTCCCAGCTCTCTCAGCCTTTCCTCATACGGGAGATGCTCCAGTCCCTCCATCATCTTTGTTGCCCTACGCTGGACTCTCGCCAGCAGTTCCCTGTCTCTCTTGAACTGGGGAGCCCAGAACTGGACACAGTATTCCAGTTGTGGCCTCACCAGTGCAGAGGAGAGGGGGAGAATGACCTCCCTTGACCTGCTGGCCACACTCTTCCCTATGCAGCCCAGAATTCCGTTGGCCTTCTTGGCGACAAGGGCACATTGCTTGCTCATGGACAATTTACTGTCTACCAAGACCCCCAGATCCTTTTCTTCAGAACTGCTTTCCAGCAGGTCCACCCCTGACCTATACTGGTGCCTGACATTCTTCCTCCCCAGGTGCAGGACCCTACGCTTGTCCTTGTTGAACCTCATTAGGTTCTTCTCAGCCCAGCTCTCCAGCCTGTCTAGGTCACGCTGGATGGCAGCACGGCCCTCTGGGGTGTCAGCCACCCCACCCAGTTTGGTATCATCAGCGAACTTGCTGAGCATACACTCTGTCCCCTTGTCCAGGTCATTGATGAATATGTTAAACAATACTGGTCCAAGTACTGACCTCTGGGGGACACCACTGGTTACAGGCCTCCAACTTGAGCCTGCTCCATTAATCACAACCCTCTGAGTCCTGTCACACAGCCAGCTCTCAATCCACTTCACTGTTCCCTTGTCTAGTCCACACTTCCTCAGTTTCCTAAGGAGGATGTTGTGAGAGACAGTGTCAAAAGCGTTGCTGAAGTCAAGGTAGATGACATGTGCCGCTCTGCCCTCATCCAGCCAGCCATTTATAACATCATAGAAGACTACGAGATTGGTCAAGCATGATTTGGCCTTGGTAAATCCATGTTGACCACTTCCAATAACTTCCTGCTCCTGAATGTGCTTGGATATGACATCCAGAACGGGTCACTCCGTTACCGCTTTCAAGTTTACCGCGGCTCACCCAGCACGCCCCCTGCCACGTCAGCCTCGCGCGATTCCCGCCCCCTTTCGAGCCTCTCCGCTCTCCCTCGGCGGGAAGCCCCCTCTCCGTCGTAATCTAGCTCTGGTTTGAAGGGCACGGCGCTCTCCGCTGCCCACGCGGTCCTGGCCGGGTTGGCAGTCCCTCAGTGCTCTCACGCGCGAACTGCCCTGCAAACTGCTGTGACCAGACTGGTGCATCGCGCCCTGTTTGGCCGCCCTCTTCGCCAGCGCAGGAAGTCTACCCGCGTCGTGGTGCTCCCAGGGTGGTTCCGCGAGTGACGCCCAAGCAACACCCACTCGCTGCTTGTTTGCTCGCTGCGCTCCTGAAGGGCTTCTTTTATGAGGGGGGAGTGGTCCTACCCCGCCTCCTGCAGACCTGCCGCCGGGGTCGTTGGCTCTGCCCTCGGCTCAAGCTGCCTCCGCCCCCGTGAGATGCCGGGTACCGGCCTGGGCCGGCCGCTTTTACCGGATGACTGTTGGCCTTGTTTTTCTGTGAGGGTGCATTGCGGGCTCATGGTCTGCTTGTTGCCCAGGACCTCCAGGTCCTTCCCTGCAGAGCTGCTATGCAGTTGTTCAGCCCCCAACCTGTACTGGTGGCTGAGGTTACTTTTTCCCAAATGCAGGACTAGGCATTTTCCTTGTTGAACTTCATGAGATTCCTCTATATGGAGTATGTATATAATATATACATGCATATCATTTTTATATATCCATATGTAGTCTCTGATGACTTTAGAACAGTACCATTGATTTATTTCAGTTAAAAATCTACTCCTATAAACTTCTAAAGTATTCTTGACACTATGTCGTAAGCATAATGTGCTCTCTCACACACATTGAATTTGGGTCACCGATTGCAGCTAAAATCCATGCAGGAAAGCACATGTATATAATGGAGGGCTGTCATTCCCAAAAGTGTCTTGGAAGTAAGCAGATTGAAATCAACCTCTTGCATTCCAGTAGTGTCATAGCCACTTGTGCATGCTGAGGATCAGCTTGATTGGCCTCAGAAAAGCTATGTGACCATATGCCAGCTGAAATTTTTACTTTCTCTGTGTCAGAAAACTGATAATAGAATCATAGAATCATAGGGTTGGAAGGGACCTCTGGAGATCATCTAGTCCAACCCCCTGCCAGAGCAGGGTCACCCACAGCAGGTAGCACAGGAACACGTCCAGGCAGGGTTCGAATGTCTCCAGAGACGGGGACTCCACCACCTCTCTGGGCAGCCTGTGCCAGGGCTCTGCCACCCTCAAAGTAAAGAAGTTTTTCCTCATGTTGAGATGGAACTTCCTGTGTTCAAGTTTGTGCCCGTTACCCCTTGTCCTGTCGCTGGCCACCACTGAAAAGAGCCTGGATCCATCCTCCTGACACCCACCCTTTAAGTATTTATAAGCATTGATAAGGTCCCTTCTCAGCTGTCTTTTTTCCAGACTGAAGAGACCCAAATCCCTCAGCCTTTCTTCATGACAGAGGTGTTCCAGTCCCCTCATCATCTTGGTAGCCCTTTGCTGTCCCCTCTCCAGCAGTTCCCTGTCCTTCTTGAACTGGGGAGCCCAGAACTGGACACAGTGCTCCAGGTGTGACCTGGACTACTGTAATATATCCTTGGCATAAATACAGCTAATTCATTCCCAAGGAGTGGTACTCACATATATCATGTGATGATTTGCCCACAACTCTAAAGGTACCAATTTACCTCCATTAAAAACTTAGTCCATTCTGCTCATATGTGGGCTCATTACAAAGATACCCACTCACTAACACTGTATATCTGTCTCTCTCCTTCTACATTTCACGAATGCAGGGAAAATGGTAGTTGTTTTGCAAGGCTGAGACACCCTCTCTGAAAGACTGCCATAGCTAAGACTATGACATGATGACATGGAAGATAACTGAAGCCTCTGTTTATATATCTGCATCCTGGGAATTACTGTGCTATTCTATGTGCAGAAATTTTCTTACCAAGCACATAAGAATAGAGTTGGCTGGTTGTCTAGACTGTGCTACAAGATGTTCCTATGAAGACAAACATTATGGCAACTGCTATCATTAGGAATTTATGAATCTGACAACGTAATTCCTCAAAAGGCCATTCCTAAGCATCTGGGACAAGTCACCTGCAGAGTGTCTGTCAGGGGCAGTTGTCAGGCAAACACGAGAATATGGCTGGCAGGGCAGTTTCCTCACCAGTGATGACTCAATGCTACAGTACCTAAGTGAGACAAGCAAGGCAAGCCCAGGGATGGTAGCCAGGTTCAGCTGATGGTCATCAGATAAATTCATGGTGATGAGGCAGGTCCAAGGTCAAGCCAGAAAGTCAGTCCATGGGTTAGCATTTGGGTCTGGGTCAGTGGGGCCCATAACAAGCCACTGGCATGGCTGCTGTAACTCAGGCAAGGCCAGAAATGTATGGGAGCCTCTCTCGAAGGTCACCAGAGGGAAAGGAGTACATCCCTCAGCTGCACTATCCAAAATCCCTAAGTGCAGGGACTGAAATCCAAGGGAGGGGGATTTATTCAGCATCCTAACAGTTACATCTGTTATTTGGTGGCACCAGTAAAATAGGTTTGGAGACAGAGCAAAGCTTGGGAAAGGATTCAGTTTCTCAGGGAGTGTCATGGATGCAGTGATGCACTTCAGTCATAGAGAGAAGCAGCGATACATTTATTGATATAAAACAGGGATTTAACGAAGTTTGATGGTAAATGTGATAGTGTTTTAACAAGATTCGATATGGCAAGGCACACTTGGTTATTTACTGCATAGAGGACAGGGTCAGACAGAACTGTCAGAGAGACCCTCCTGTTGAGTCGAGGCTCAGAAAGGACCCCCTTGCTTTCTAAACTCCTTCTCAGAGAGGAGTCTAGGTGCAGATGGATCCAATTCTAAGCCCAGACTTGGTCAAAGGTTTCCGTCTAAAGGATTATATATGCACAATCAATCTTTTATATCACTTAGCTAAGATTCCAAAGTTTAGCATGTTATTAGTCACTTAGGATCTGTTGCGGCGAGGAATCTCTGAATCTTGAGAAGTAACCTTGAGAGGCATCCCTGCTCAAGGGGAGATCCTGTCATTCAGCCCACTGCTGTGCAGGAGACCTCAAAGGGCTCTTGGGCTGTTCACTATTTATGGGGGTAAGATAATAGCCATATTTGCATGTTGACAACAGTACCAGTATTGCTCAAGTTAGACCTTGGCTATTGTGTTGTTATCTGTCTCCCCAAAACCACGTTGATCCGGGTGCAGCCATCACAACTACGTGCACCCATTATGACTAGACAGGTGGTTACGGCTTGGTCAGGGTTGTGGGAGATAAAGATCAGGTAGGCGCCTGGGGAGGGGCCAAACACATCATCACAGGGAGCTGTTGAAAAATTCACCCTAACACACTGCTTCAGTCTTTTTCACCCAGTTTCACTCATTGTCCCAGCCTGATGTACCTATTCAAGTCCCTTGTACTTTCCCTTCTTGCTTAACCATGTTAATCCCCTTTCCCTATTTTTAGCAAAATGTAGTACACAGTTATTTTAAGGGAACACCCCTGGCCCATAGATTGGCTTGAACCATCCAAGCTAAACTGCTTATTCTTTTTTTTGTTCACTCTGATTGATAGACTGAATTATCCAGCATGTAGTATGTATTTGACCTGGAGATAACCCAGAGGTTATCTTGGTAGGTAACTTGAAGTTTTAGGCCCTTATACAATACGACAGACCTAGCTCTGTTGCACACAAGTGATTTTTTTCTGCAGTAAATCAGCATTAGTAAAGGAGGTTTGTAAGTGGTGCAGGGAACAGGCTGCAGACAAAGCAATGAGTCTTACAGGAAACCAGCTTTATGATTCACCAAGAGGTAAGATGAGTTCAGTGACACCAATGACACTATCTGATAACAGGATAAAATCAACCTGGCACCAGATAGCATAAGAATTACGACAACTCTCTGCAATGCTCGTAGAAGTCAGTGTTGAATTGCAAAATCTTGGACACATTAAAACCTATGTCAGGTGTCTCTAAGTTGAATGATGAGTTTAGATTTTCCAGAGTTGCAGCAGTAAAATTAAATTAAGAACTGGGAACAAAGTTCAGAAACTCCAAGCAAAATGACCATAACAGACCTGTCCTTTTTCACACTAGACTGGTGTTTCCTAAGAACCTTGTTGCTGGTAAGTTCCAGTCAACTAATTCTCATGTGCTTTCAAGGATTTCTGAGTCAGAACAATCAGCTTCACTGACTCCTATTGAGCTGTTCTGGCGCTCATTAAGTGACATCTGCTGCCAGCAATGTCAAAGAAACAACATCAGTGTATCCTGAGCATTAGACTTGTGGCAGTTAACACACAAATGCTATCACTTTAAAGGCAATCAGTAATGCTCATTCACCCCAGCTGGAATTCTCACCCAGTAAAGTCAATTAACCAGGAAGCTCTGTGTAAATCCCCATGGGGTTATGCATTCTGCTTTGAATTCCTGATTTCACTTTTCATTTGCAAGAATACTAAAAGGAGCTGTTTATACCAAGAACTGCTATTTCTAAAGAACTGAGATATTCCTTTTCTGTCTATTGGTCCATTTCTACTGGATCCTTCAGTCTTTTCCTGACTTTGAAGAGAGAAGGGCATCTCATGGCGTGAGCCTGGTCAATAAGAACAATTTCCCTGGAATTTTTTGGGTGGCTAAAGCAACATTAAACACCTATCTTTGGGTATCTGAATTATTTCCGTTCATTTTGTTATGCATTTGGGACAACATTGTACTGCTGCTGGGGTGAGGAGAAATTTTTCTCACTAGCCCTATGGGGTCTGGTCTAGCTACAAACAGTACTGTATTATCATAGGCTACTGTCAATACAGCAGCTGCTAGTGCCCCTGTCTCAAAGGGGTAATGTTTGAGAAAGAGAAATATTCATCCTTTGACAAAGGGCCATTTACATACCACTGAGTTACTCAAAAGGCTGAACTTTATCTGTATCGAACAAAACAATTTTAAAGGAAGTACATAGTATTTCAAATGTTCAGCTGGATTCCCCTATGAATAACACAAAATCTACCCTATTAGAGGGTAAATGGGGAAGAATGGCAAGGTGGTGTCTTCTAAACACAGGATTTAAAAGTCCTCGTCCAAGTATGAGAATAGAGCCAAGAAAGTACCTGTGACTCCCTCCCCCTCTTTCTGCTTGAATTGCTGTACTACACATTTCAAGCACTATCCTGCTTTGCTTGTAGGGAGAGTTTTCTCTCTATCCCTGGTATATAGAGAGCAGAGATATAAACTTTAATGTGCTCTAAAGGTATTTCTATTTGCCTCACAGGTGCAGATATTCCCAGGTTTGAGTGGCCTGCTGGTCTGGATATTCTACAGGATGAGGTGATACAAGCTCCAGCCCACAGTAAAAGTGACTAACAATGTCATTACAACTACGGCCTAAGGTCCTCTTAGGCAACCCTGGGAAACTGGTGTCAGTAGATATAGCATATAGCCAAGATATTGCAGAATTATATCAGCACATTTTGTAAGTTAATAGGCCAGGGCCAGAAACAGAAATTTCTCAATTTCTAGCAGGAAAGGGCACGGACTAACTGACAGCAAGGATACTATCCTGATTACATCAGGGCAGTGCAGTAATCCTGATATCACAGGAGCCATCAAATCCACACCATCTTTGTTTTTAGGTGTGATTCACTCTTGTGGGTTCACAATAACTTTATTTTTTTTTACAGGATGCATATTTTTAAACTCTGAAGTATTTTGGCTTCACCAATTAATGCTGTAATGATGCTCTCATTGAACCTAACCTGCTGTCCTGATGTACCCAGCTAAATCCTTTGCACTAGCTTGTACTACCTTGTTTCCCACTGCCTCAGCCTAGACAGCAAATCTAAATTTATTCTATTACAGATTTACAACATGCTATACCTCACATCCTGGTGTATTTGTGTTATGCATTCCTGAGTCTATCTCTGTCCTTTTTCTCTTAGAACTTTGGTCTTCTTAGTGAGTTTAAACTGATGTTTCCTGACTCCTGTGGCATTGCTACACCCTGATAGTTCCATGTGATACTTTGACTTGATTCAGAAACCCTATGGGTAGGCCTCAACTGAAAAGCAACCATGTCCCAATTCAGTGGATTCCTGGGAGGGTGGGGGGTGGGGGGGTTTTAGAAGGTGGGGTGAGGGACTGTAATTGTGCTTTTGTATGGAAGCGTGCGCCACTGGGACTGGGATTCTCTCTATATGTTCCTGGCGTGGTTGCTTACACCGATCTATGGCCACAGCTTCCAACATTGAATACAAAATTTAGATCCTGGAATAGAGAAATTTAAACGATGTTATATTATGGTTTCTCACAAAGTGTATGAGAAGCTGTTTGAGGAATTTGTGAATTACTGTAGTTAGTTTTCCCTACTTCCTGCTTAGTTTTCAGTACTTTCACTTTTCTAGGAGCTAGAATCACCGAAACTATTTTATCGCAGTTACACAAATTAGACAGATTTCTAGCAAATCAAGTGTCAGTGCAGGTTTCAGGAGCAGATAGTAGAATGAATACTGGGAGGTTTACTGGCAGGAATGGATCATGTAGCGGGAAGCAGCCCATGGAAGGTGCTTGTACTACAACACAATATACATGCAGGAGTGTTAATTGTTTCTACAAGAGAGGAAAACAATCATCTGACTTTGCTTTTATTTCCTCTGGAGAGGCAACTGTAAAGACTGCCAGAGTAACTTGTTAGAAATTATGAACTATGTTTGTTTGTAATTTCAGTTAGCATAGCTACATTAATGCTTCCTCTTTTCCAGGTCTCTAATTTCTAGGCCAGTTTTGCACTCTCATGCAGCAGTGTTTAACTCGCTGTTGAGGACAATGAAGTCCTGCAAGTATCAAGATCCTGTTTAAGCTGATCTTATTATATGTTTCCTTGTTTTAGTTACGTCCTCCTACCATTTCTTGTTCAACTAGCTATGCCTTGTACTCTCCAATATTTAGTGCTCTTGCTGGCTTAGCTTTGTGGTGTTTCTTACTCCACGAGCTATAGCCCTTAGCTTGTTGCACTGCTTTCTTTGCTCCACTTGCTTTGTTTCAGTCAAGCTAACCACTGTTAGCGTGACTCTCAGAAGAATGTGGATAGCACTAGTACTAAATATAGGCAACCGCTGTATTTGATGTGCATAAATAGGCTCTTCCATTATCCAGCTTAAAAGACTCTTAAACAGCTTCTCATACACTTTAAAGATGATTCTTACAAAAATCCTTTGCATTTTGCTGTCCTTTTTCAGACTGTAAACTATTCACTTCATTGATGATAACTCTTGCTTTGCATAACCAGTCACAACTCAGGAACAAGTGCACAGTATTATGCACAGTACTATTTGCCCTTGACATCTAAAAATTGACCCTAAAACCTTTTTCTGTTTTGTGAGATTTCCTTTTTAGCAGAAATGTCTCTCAAACTCCATAAAATCCACATACAACCAACTCAGCCTGTTCCAGGATTGTTCACTGGCCTTGTTTATTTATCTGCCTTGAAGCAACTGGACGGGGGTGGGGTGGGAATTCTGACCTCTCGGCCTTGACCACCAGACTTCAGCAAACTACTGCTTTTCTGCAGGATATTTCACCCTTGTTCTTCACTTACATGTTCCAGCCTCTGGACAGCAGCAGCATCAGTACCAGATTCTTCAGGTTTGGCCCACCAATATTAATTCTCTATCCCCTCTGCATAGACAACCCGGGGTATAGCCTAGGGATGTGGAGTACAGTAAAACTTCTTTGAATTTCCAAATGAAAGAGCTTGATCCATGGAAATATCAGCCCTTGGGAGAATGATATGTGTCTATTTTCCTATGTCCCCAGTTTTCGAAAGTAAATTCAGAGTCCCTGCCTCATCTATCCACAGAGAGATGGGGTACACCTGTCTCAAAAGGGGAAAAGGATCTTTGCACAGGAGTTGGCAGGGATCATCAAACGGTCTTTAAACTAGATTTGAAGGGGGAAGGGGATGAATCCAGCAGCAGAGATGCAGGGGTTGTTGATAGGTTAGAAACTATGGCTGCACCTGGAAATGGTCAGGTAGAAGTTAAGCTTTCCTCCGGCAAAAAAGTGGCAGGACGAGTAGCACAGGTGAAGTGCTTCTACACGCAGCACGGGCAACAAACAGGAGGAGCTGGAAGCCATTTTGCAGCAGGAAAGCTGTGATGTAGTTGCCATCATGGAAATGTGGTGGGATGACTTGCACAACTGGAGTGCTGCGTTAGATGCCTACAAACTCTTCAGAAAGGAGAGGCAAGGAAGGAGAGGAGGTGGGGTGGCTCTGTATGTTAGGGAGTGTTACGGATGTCAAGAACTTAATGATGGTAACAATAGGGTTGAGCTTTTATGGGTGAGAATCAGGGGGAGGGCCAACAAGGCTGATACCATGGTGGGAGTCTGTTATAGACCACCCAACCAGGATGCAGAGGTAGATGAAATATTCTACAAGCAGCTGGGAGAAATCTCAAGATCACTGGCCCTTGTCCTGGTGGGAGACTTCAACCTACCAGATATCAGCTGGGAACACAATACAGCTGAGAGGGAAAAGTCTAGGAGGTTCCTGGAGTGTGTTGGGGACAACCTCCTGACACAGCTGGTGAGGGACGCAGCTAGGGAAGGAGCCCTGTTGGATCTGCTGCTTGTAAATATAGAAGGAGGTGTGGCGGATGTGGCATTTGGAGGCCATCTTGGGCATAGTGATCATGAAATGATAGAGCATTCGATCCTCAGAGAAGCAAGGGGGGGGTGGTCAGCAGAAATGCCTCCATGGACTTCCACAGGGTAGATTTTGGTCTTTTCAAGAGCCTGCTTGACAGAGTCCCTTGGGAAGCAGTCCTGAAGGGCAAAGGAGTCCAGGAAAACTGGACGTTTTTCAAGAAGGAAGTCTTAAAAGCACAGCAGAAGGCTATCCCCATGTGCTGTAAAACGATCCGTCGGGGGGAAAGACCAGCCTGGCTGAACAGAGACATATGGATACAACTCAGGGAAAACAGGAGAGTTTATGGCCTTTGGAAACAGGGACAGGCCACTCAGCAAGGCTACAAAGATGCTGTAAGGCTATGTAGGGAGAAAATTAGAAAGGCCAAAGCCCAACGAGAAATTAACCTGGCTTTGGATGTTAAGAACAATAAAAAGAGTTTCTACAAATATATTAGTAACAAAAGGAGGACTCAGGAGAATCTCCGTCCTTTATTGGATGAAGGCGGTATCACAGTGACAAAGGATGAGGAGAAGGCTGAGGTACTTAAAGCCTTCTTTGCCTCAGTCTTTAGTAGGAGAGTCAGTTGTTCCCTGAGTACCCAGACCCCTGAGCTAGCA
>VWZL01000641.1:0-59372 GCA_013396915.1 Stercorarius parasiticus
AGATTCTATGATTCTACATATAAAGTGAGAAGAGATCAATCCCAGCCTGCTAGTCTAATTTACAAGAGAGATGACTGCAGAACTTTTTATTATTACTATTTTTACAATTATTTTGTAATGATGGTCTGTAGTGACACCCACTAAGATCCAGTATTTCATTTCTCCATAGGGGACTCTTCTTCCTCTTTCCCAAGCATGCATGTACGTTCTGTAGAAAGTCAAACATGGTTTCTGCTTCTGGTTCATGTGCACTAAAAAGATCCAAGTTAACAGAGCTAAATTTTCAGCTCAGGGTATACTGCAGCTTTGGAAGTTTTCCATATGTCCACATCATACACAAAAAGGTTGAAAGCAACCGCATTGCTGTTTTGAAATATGAGTGTCACGGAGAAGTCAAAAAGGAAAGTGATTGTTCTGTTCTCAGATCAGGGCTTGAGCAGCTTTCAGAAAATTAGCCTGGGGCAAAACCCCAAACTGTGTCAATAATATCTAACACTGAATAGCCAGTTTCTAAGAGGGACCCATTCATTTTTGGACACTGAATGGTCCCGGAGTTGTTCTAGCCCTACCTTACAGGCAAGTACATAGTTTCACAAAACAAGTTAGAGTTTAGACATATGCTGTGTTTTAGGAAATAGTGAATGCTGTCATAGGTCCAACAAAGAACAAGGTCCTCGCTCACCGAGGGGCTCCCAAAAGCAATGGAAACAGAAACTACCCTGCATCAAAGAGCTTAGAGACAAAGCAAGTATTATCATGGTTGTTACAGATCAAGGCACCAAGAGATTAAAGGCTTCATTCTTATATATATGTGTGTATATATATATACACACTTATATATATGAAAATGTGTACACTACTCTGGCATTGTAGAGGGACCCTTAAGTGACACTCAATTAGAGATATCTATTATAAAGTATGTACTAAATCTGCTATGGAGAATGGCTAGTGTTGAGAGAGAAGACAAGGGGAGCGTTTTTCATATTTTCCACCAATTCATAAATAAGGTAAAGGGGTAAAATAACATGCCCGAGTTACAGAGGAAACTTGTGGCAAATCTGTTAATGAAGCCTAAACAACCAAGTTCTGATCAAGGACTTGTACTTTTCAGGGGTTATTTTTGTTATTTTTTTCTGTAGAAGTCATTTAAAAAAATATATATTTTAGCAAAGACTAGAGCTGTTTCAGCTGGAAGTGGACTTTTTAAATGGCCTTTCTTTAAAAAAAATTATGTCCCAACTCTCAGCATAAGTGGGGAAAAGAAAACAAATATCTTCAGGGAATAGTTACAGCAAATCTGTCACCAATAAAGTAGTCAGTAGTTTAAATTAGACACACCTCATTTGTAGATCTATGTTGATTTCACCTGCAAGGGCAAGAAACAAAAGAGAAGAAAAAATCACGTAGAGATCACACGCTGTTTTCAGCAACCTTTGCAATACGTTGCTTTGCCAAGCAAAACCCACTTCAATTCTGTCAGACCAAAAAAGCAAATCTATACTGCATGAATCAAGATAATGTTTTCATTTAACGAAAGATCGTGTGTGAGGGGACAAAAAAGAAAGAGAACAGTTAAGAAGTACAGTTAATTAATGTAAGAATTTGACCGGATCAATCCATATGTTTGTTTCAAGCCACTAAGCTTCAGGCTTCTGCACCTGGACCATTCAGGTTGCCTTCCGTGCTAACAAAACAGCAAACCTGATTCAACATAAACAGTGTTCCATACCACAGACAAATGACGTCAATTTAGGATTTATTTATACAAAGCAGGCTTATATTAGAAGTAGCAGATGAGAAAAGGGATGAGAAAGGATGAGAGGGAAGCAAAAAAATAATTGAGATCAAAACCTTAGTTCAAAAAAAAAAAAAGCGTGCAAGTGTAATCCTTAATTACAGAAGAAAACTTTACATTTATTCCAAAAGAACTGAAATAATTGTTGTTCTTGATTAAAAAAACAATTATTTTTTTTTAATTCTTTTTTCTTAGCAGCTTCTATGTGGTTGAGAGGTGTCTAAACCTGCAGGGAAAATGATATAAACAGATATGGTGCTAACATATGGTGTAGTAGAAAAAAGAAATAGGAAAATCACTAAGGGACAGACAGCCAAATCTGCGCAGCTCAGATATCTGTTTTCCCCAGCATCTTGTGTCCTACAGCTGCCTACATCTGCCCAAGCCCAGGGCAAGGACCAGGTGACGTAGCTCAAAGATGGTCTCCCACTATACAGAGATTGGTACCTCAAAGGTTCCAAGAGCTCTGATACTGTCTGCCAGGATGCCCAAACTGATGACCATTTTCACTGAGAAAGCGCCTGAGTCAGAAGCCTCAATCCCTTCCATGGACAGCCCAACTTGGGTCTAGTAAAGAGTCACAGGATACTGGTATTGGTGCTCTCTCCTGCATGTTATTATTTTAGCTTTTGGTCTCTGCCAGTAGGTCTTAGGTGTATTGTTGTATGCTGGGAAGTGTACAATGAGTGAGGCAGTATAAAGGCAGCCTGCTGTGATCAGGCTAGACTGAGACTTCTGTCTTGCAAACATCTAAGATAAAAAGCCACGAATGCAACACAGGGTCATTAAACAGCCAATTTCAGACTCAGACAGTGCTTTCCAAATACGTTGTAAGATTTTATTTCTATCCAGATGAGTTATTTACCCCCTTATAAATCCAACAACGAGTATCAAATGGATTTTCTGATGCCTTCCATCACACACATCCAATATGCTCAGATTCATGACCACAAGCCGACAATCTCTCACGGGCTGAGCACGACAAACCTCATGGTCTGAATTTCCCCCTTCCCCCATGTACGGGAAGTGGTGGTATCACTTGATGAAGCTATTTAAGGAGGATATGAAGACAGCCTGCAAGTACCACTAAGGGGAAACAGAATTTAAAATGAGATTAATCCAGCGCGGTATTATTAATGTAACCTATTGGAAAGTCCATCTTACAGATTCCAAACACATTTGTCTTCAAGTACCACACAAGCAAAGAAATTCAACAAAGTAAAATACAGGAACATAGAAATTAGCATATAATGGCCAAAACAGCAGGCCACGTAGTCTCTTTCTCTCAAATAGTAGCAAGCCTGGAATAGTACAGGGCAAAATATGGGTATACATATGTGCATGCACCTTTCCAGATATAACCGTACCTTCACACATACACAAAGACACGCACCACAGCTGAGAAGGTGTGAGGACTTACAAGGTGCTATAGCTCCAAGATGAAGATTTAGCAGGTAAAGGAACCAATATCCAAGTAGCACGGGATTAGGTGATGTTCATCTCTTAACTACGTGTGGCTGTTAAAGATACCCTTGTGCAACTCGGCATGGGGAAGTGAGCAAGAGTTCACTGGCCTCATTCTAAACCCATTGACGCCAGCTGTTTCCTTCCCAGAAAAACTCATAGTTAGGCAGCTAAGATCAGTCTGAGATATTTCTAATAATATTTCTACTTGAAAACTCAAATGGAGTGAAATCCTGCCAGAAATGGGTCTCATCTGCATTTCATGATGGAGAATCAGGGTGAATCTTAAAGATAATGCTCTACATTTATAAATTTATTCATTCACTCACTGGGAAAAAGTGGTATTCCATGGTTAAACATTGTAAACTAAAACAAAATTAAATGAAGGTCATTAAGTGGTTAATTCCCAAACCTTTTGCCAATAATCACCTGAAAAACCACTTTTTTTCTGGCTAGCCCACATAGTTGTCTAGACAACCAACACCTGCTCTTAATTAATGACTAATATCCCAAACCGGAAACAGTGCTCCGTTGTAACACAGACATGACCTCTGATCATCTCCTTCTACCAGCAACTGTTCAAAACAGCTGAAGACGGCCAAGCCCAGTTAACATTGCCCACCTGCTGCTGCAGCTACTGAAGCCTGGGCTGCTCCGCTGTGCTGAGTTCCTCAGGGGTTTTGCTTTGTTTTTTCTGCTCTGCTGTGTGCAGTGACCTGAATTGGCACAAATTCGGCACTCACACACTCACAAAACTGGAATAATGATTAAAAAAAATATCCATGGTGTTTGCTGTGTGTTTGCTTTCCAGAGAAAGGCATGCCTCCTGCATTAAACTAGCGCAGCTGACAGTAGCTTGTCTCTTAATCCCCCAGGATGGGTGGGAGCCCTTCATTCACAGGGGTCTACAACTAGAGCCATCAGGGTCTCCCTCCAGGGAGCCAGTGCAATATTTGTTTTACAGTTGACCAGACTCCACCACCAGCCCAACAACCCAGGAGAACAGCCAAGATCTGGGTGAATTGCGCTCTTAAACTAGGAGGCAAAGCTCCTCCAGCAGGGAAAGTGAGCAACAACTCTGGTCACCTCCATCGAAACTTCTCTTTTTAGCTCTAATCATAGGGATATGTAAAAAGAATTCCATCTGTGCCTAGCCATTACATAGAGGAGCACAGACCATGGAGGTCCTGCCTCCAATGATGCTGATTTCGATGCTGATGACTGGGTGATGTTGCATTCCTAAAGAAAAAGACAAAATCTTATTTTGTGGAGGTCAAATGCACAGAGGGTATGTAACAGTGACCTTGCCTCCTGAAAAAATGGGCCAAATGTAAAATCACAATGTGAGAAAGCCCCAGCTGTCATTTCATGTCTAATAAACTATTTATTCTCAGTCTAAAGCCTGTATCTCCAAGTCTGCTTAATTAGTACTGAATATTAAGAAGTCACAACTACAACTGAGGGAGCTACCATTGATGTTTTACTGTTGCTTACTAGAATCTCAGACTTCCACTAGCAGCAAAAGAGTTACAGAACTGTCTCTGGACGCTGGGGCGTGGTCATTCATTCTGCTCATTTGTTAACACTGACCACATGAATGCAGATGAACAAGCAAATTTTCAAGTAACTCTTGGGTGCTGCTTAGGCGTTAGCATGGAAAGGGAATATTTCCAGGAGCCTATTTCCATGCAGCCAAGCAGTTTTGAAGGATAAGAGTGTTTATTAGTATATGCAGAAGTTGCTCCTTCACAACTTGTCCCCATGCTAGACTGTAAGCATAAATGCAACTTGAGGGTCGTAACAAACAATCTACTGGTTCCATCTAAGGCAGACTTTGCTGCTTGCTGTGATATCTGACTTCAAGAAAGCAATGACTTCAGCACCACTGGACGTTGGCGTCCCATGCCATCCCCATACTGCTGTCTTAAGCCCTCCACAGGGCAACCAGCACGTGGTTCAACTACGATCCCAACTTCTCCAAGTCATATGAGAAGAGACTGAGGGAATTGGGCATGTTTAGTTTGAAGAAGGGGGCTGAGGGGAGACCTCCTTGCCCTCTACAACTACCTGAAAGGAGGGTGTAGAGAGGTGGGTGTTGGCCTCTTCTCCCAGGTGAATAATGAGAGGACCAGAGGAAATGGTCTGAAGTTGCAGCAGGGGAGGTTTAGATTAGCTATTAGGAAGAATTCCTTTCCTGAAAGAGGGGTCAGGCACTGGAACAGCCTGCCCAGGGAGGTGGTTGAGTCACCATCCCTCGAGGTATTTAAGAAATGTGTAGATTTGGCACTTCAGGGCATGCTCTAGTGACAGAGATTGTAGGGGTTTTTTTCGGTTTTGGTTTTGTTTTTTTTTCACATGTGTATGGTTGGACTTGATGATCTCAAAAGTCCTTTCCAACCATGAAGATTCTATGATTCTATGATTGTCTCCTCTAAATTCTGCATCCATTTTTTGACATCAGTCACCTAGGTGACTGGTCACCATTCAAACACTACCATGCTAGGCATCCCCGGGTAATAAGAGGAGGGAACGGACATAAAATAACCAAAATAAGTGAAAGTTGGCTTGTTAGCTCCTATGGAGCCATGTAACTGTTGATTTCACACCAAGCAGAGATGTGACCTGTAATTCAATCTAGTGCCTGTGAGCAGCAGAACTCTGCTCCATAAGGGAAAAAATACATCACTGAATGCAGAGGTATGGGGTGGAGATTGAAATACAAAAAATTAAATGATCTGAAAACTTGCAGTGTGCTCCCATTCCTGGACAGATTTCCTCCTGAGCTCTTCACCCCTCTCCCAACAAGATAAAAACCTTGGTGTGAAGGCAGTGATTTCACACATGTGCACGTGCATTTGCACATGTGTGTGCACACGCATGCCTTCTCATTTCTAGTTGCATGCTGTGAACAAGGCTTAAGCTTATAAGACTGGTTAACAGCCTGGGGAAAGGACATTGGTTTTACTCCTGTTTTTTGGCTAGAGCTGAGAGATGGAGAAGGGGGTGGGTTGAGAGGTGAAAGGAGCAGGGCAGCAGAAGAGAGATGAGATGGGAAGGCAAAAAGAGGAAAGCAGAGGAATTTGCGGGATTTGTACAAGTTCATCCACCTATTAATAAAGGGCAAATGAGGAGTGACAGGCAGATAACACTGAGCAGGCCTCCACCATTTCACAAACCATCGCCTATAATTTCAGGGAGTAGGAACTCCAGCTGACAGATTTTTGGAGCCGGCCACAGTGCTGTCATGGGTCTGGGGAGAGGAAGAAGAGGGGGGTGACTGGGAGGGGACAGAACTTGCGGAGAGGAGAGAGAGGCGAGCAAGGCTGAGGTCAACGGCGAGGTGTCGGTGGCAGCTCATGTTCTGCGGTCTCCAGTCACAGGCACAGCAAAAGCTGCTGCTCAGTTTGGATGCACTCAGAGAAGAAGCACTTCATAAACTCTGCGCTCAACTGTGGCAGAGCTGGGAAAAGTCAACCAGCTTGTCTCCTCCGGGGTGGCTGCTTACACTGCATTACCTGACATTTTCCCCGGCCCAGCTTTACATGACTCAAGTGCCAGAGGTTGCATTAAGGAGGTGTGAACATCATGAGTCTGGATACCAGCCAAAGGTCAAGAGAGAGTTATTTCCACCAACTTCAACTGGACTTTCAATCCCAGGTTCAGCCTGAGACTTTCCCTGCATGTACCCGAGAAAACGAGGTGATGTGCCATGTAATGAGTGGGACCACACAGTGGTGACTTTTGGGGTCCTTCTCTCATGGCAAGTTTGCCAAGGACACCTGGAACCCTCATCTTTGGGGTGTCCTAGCGGGTTTTTTGCTATTGTCTCAGAAGAAGTGGCCAAGACTATCTCACAAGCAGGAACATGTTCAAAATATGGAGACAACATGCAAAATTAAGGCTGGAAAGGCAACATGGTGAGATGAGTTCCTTGCTTTGGGGACATTTTCAACCACTAAGGACAGACTGGCCAGACAGCCAGGCAGACAAACCTCAGCTGCTGCTCTTTCACTTACAAATACTGGACCAGAGAAAATCTCTAACGCAACACGGGGCGCTGGGAGGGTAAAGGCATTGAAGTCAGTGAGGCAATTCAATGTTGTGATTGAGAAGGAGTTGCTCCACTAGCTTGGTAGGTCCTCATCTGGTTTAACTGCCTCTGCAGATCTCACCCAATGTGCTGAAATGCATCTTGAGCTTTGCCATCAGCCCTCAAATAAATTACCATGGAGAGGTGTTTAGAGACCCCATAGTTAGCAATGTGTTTTGAGAAAAGCACTAAAGAATGATGAAGAGTTGGTGAAATTTTATGTTACAAATATTTTTACAGCTTTAGCCCTATTTTTAGTTAACAAATCATCTATGGACCAATTATAATTTCCTTCACACATATTAAGTACACACAAGAATTTGCCAAATACACTGGTGCTAACCCCAAACATTCAAAAAACATGAGTCAGCCCTCTCTCTGCCTTCCCCCCTCCCCTCCCAGTCATATTATCGACTTAAACTTCATCAGACTTTTACAAAAATAAATGTAGGCTCTTTTTATTTGCCTTCTAACACTGGAATTTTTTTCCATTTTGACTTTTTAAGGTTTCTTCTGCACTTCTGAGGATTATTACTTTATTTTCTTTTTAAAAGAAGCCTGACATTTCCTCATATTCACTTGTCTTTCAGAGTGAGGGATGCATAAAAAACTCTCCAGCTAAAGACTGGGACAAAAGCACATGCAATCTTTGAATTCCCCCATTCTAGTTGTACCCGTGTGGTCTTAGCTGTTTTTTCTTCATTATGTGGAATATGCTAGTAAGCAAATACTGTGATTAATGCTTTGTCTGCCCAGCTGGAAAGGCAGATGGATTGAGGGCATGGTCAGACCCTCGTAAGTGTATGTTGGAGCAATTTGAAAGATTTCAGCCTTTTTGAATGGAGAGTCATTCCCCCTCCCTCCAAGCTGCCCATGGTGATTAAAAGCCATTATTCTCTTACCTAAACATAGGTGACCAATGCCACTTGAGATGCTCTACGATATTCCAGCTGGTTTCTGGCCTGTGGAGGACCATGAGTCTTCTGCAAGACCTGTCTGGTATCCACCAGCCCCATGTGGATATCTTAGACTCCCAAGAGCCTCGAATGACACTATGCATCTATATTTAGGGAACTGTGTGCCCTTTCTCCAACGTAGTGAGACCCATGCGCGTGGGCTCTGAAGATTACTTGTACAAATTAGTACTTTGTATTACAGTAGACTTGTGGTCAAGCTACCACAGTACGGCCAACAGCATGACAATTTGCTAACCCATTCACAATTCTCTGCCCACAGTCCCCAGGAAAATGTGGTTGGCGGAGTGGTGTTTTGGCCGAATAACCACCTTCAAATCCATTAAACTTCTGCAACAGAGCTGTCTCCCCCTCTCCCATGTATCAAAACAAAGGAGATGTCTCTCTCTCATTTATGAAAACACTGCAAAGCCCCTTTGGACAGATGTTGGAGCTTTCCTTTGCTGCTGCTGGTGTAGCTTGTGTTAGAGAACTTAAATCATAAGTTTCTCAGCAGAGGGACTACAGTTGTGTATAGCCATGCTCTCTTGGTTGGAGAACTTAAGATGGGCTGATTTTTTTCTTCCCCAAACCCTGACCAATACAGCCTTTTTTTCCCTTTTCTTTTCATGCAGATTAGAGTACCTCCTGGACTGTTAAATCTCTTGGCTGCTCAGAGTAATACTTTGCCATGAATTTCCCATCCATTAACCTTTTGAAAGCCGCACCCATCAGAGGGCTCCGTCACAAGGTGAGCTAGACCTTCCCTTTTCAATGCCAAGAATATATCCTGAATTTTGTTCTCAAAGATCTTTGGAGTAGATTATACATTCAGCTCACTGTTAAACTTGTTTGACAATACTGCAGATGCATCACTTAATGTTAACTAATTTACTAGGCTTTTCTGCATTAAGTAGTGTAAAATATCATTGAAAATAATGCAAGAAAGCAATCAGAATATGAATAAAAATAATAGATGTGCATGCTTAAATTTCCTGTAGATATGGTAGCAGGAAATGTCAGATTAAACTGCTAAATAAAATGAAAGATAAAATTGAAATGAAATTAAATAAATAATTGGCCAGAAAATACATTTTTAAGGGAATTATTAAGTGAGCATTTCCCTGGCAAACATCAGAAAGCCGGCTTGTTCAAAGCAGCAAAGAAGTATGTATTTTCTCTTATATCAAAATTATTTTAGCAATAGATATACATGCTTACATAATAAATACTATATAAGTTAGTAGTAATACTATCCCGGCATTTTATATTAGTGATGGGGTAGTGAGAGAAAGTCTCCATTCCACCATAGTGCTCCTAAAGCCCTGAACCTGTGCTCATGCTGAACCTTCATCTACAAACTCCCCAAAGCTTCCTTTGTACCTTGTTATTGAACTGAAGTTACAGAGACTTTTTCATTTCTAAAATACCGATCATGTCTTATTTTTCTGTAATGCAAACTTTAATTTTGAACATCAGCATTCACTTTTTATTAGTGTTGTACTTATTTCTAAATATCAGATATCCATAAATGAAGTCTCCATGGGTTTCCATTTTGTTGATGGGGTTAAGAAGGAAAAAAGCTCAAGAAATCCTTGTCCCCCTTTGATTTTACCCATTCCAGAGGACCACAGTCTGTAGATACCTGTACCAGAAGAAAAGTCACACCACTTAACATTCAGGGAGGTGAAGCAAAACCCCACCAGGGTCCAAGCCCTCTCTACTCGTGTGCACCCAAACCCTCTGACAAGCAGGAGCAGAGAACTGGATGAGTGCTGGATAACTGGATAACCAGGACCAGGACCATGCGCACCTAGAGAAGGTCCAGACACATTGCAGGAAGAGAAGAGCCTGAGAGGCAAAGGGGATCAGGATGGGTTTCACACCTCCAAATCAAGCAGAGCTGCTCCTGTCTGACTTTACAAGGGAATGTAGAGGCTTAACTCTCATTTTAAGGTCATAGCTTAAATATACGCTTAACTACCAGTGTAAATAGAGAAATTCATGAACTTCAGTCTGGCTTTCTAGGTAGCTGAGGCTTATAAAAGCATGTTTGGTGCTCTTTGCACTTCAGGACTTTCATTCCCATCTAACTGAACAGGGCCACAGAAATGCTTAGCACACACAGCATCATCTGTAAAAAGCTTCTTTTTGGACCAGCGCTCATTACTGTGCACTGTGGCAGACACTGAAGTAAATCCCTCCTGGCCTGTGTGGTTTTGTGAGAATCCAGGAAAAAAAAAATTAAAAAAGCGAAATTCACCAGATCAGCTTTCTAAGCAGTGACTTTCCTTGCGCTTTCCTAGAAACCCTGCTCTGCTTTTCCCATCTCCTGCCAAGCTGTATAGAATTGGATGAGCATAATTTTTCTTTTTTCTCTTTCTACATGAGCTAGTGCCAGTGCAAGGAAGTTTATTATTGTAACTTAACTCTCTCTTGCAAAGTGCATTTAAAGCACCTGGCTTTACATTTTGAATGAAACCAGAACTGACCCTACTTTGCTGAAAATTTAGCTGCTCTTTATTTGACTTGCAGGGGTTTAAGTCAGCTGCAATGGATTGGGGTTAGGAGAGTCTCTGGTGAGAAGAACCTATAAGAGGAGAGAGCAGCTGGAGGTAAAATAGACTTACAAAATCCCTGAGAGACTCAGAGATAGCACCGTCTGGCAGTCTTCAAATTCTACCTGTCCTGCTGCAAAGGAGGACCGATTTGGGGGGTTGAGTTTTTTTGTTTGTTTGTTTTGCTGTTTTCTTTTAAACAGTATTATAGAGACCTTTACTGAAATTGAACCTGGAGGCCAAGGAGTGAATGGGTGTCTGGAGGCTGCCTTCACTATAAAGAGAGAATTGAGTGACTAGCACAGACTTAAATAATTTGCAGACATCTGATATTAAAATGAGAGAAATCCCACCCCCACGTTTACTGACTGGGAACTGTGCCCTGCAGACACTTTTAATGGCTAGTGTGGCTCCATGCACTCTAACCTTCCTGTAATGTTTTTTGCTGAGATATTTATTGATTTTCTGGATCTAAACAAAAGCAGAGGAAAGAAAAAAATAGATTAATAATAATAAAAAAGCTAGATCAGATGGAAAACAGCTGATAACCCAGCTTTAGAGCAATCCCTGGAGGAGCTGTCTGCAAAGTTATCCTGAAGACGTGATAGCTTTGTAAATCTGGTACAACCAAGTCAGGACATCAAATTGAGTTAAGCCAGTTAGAAAAATAGTAGAAGTCATTAATGGCATCTGTCACACTAAGGCTGGAGTACTGTGTCCAGCTTTGGAGTCATCAGCACAAGAAGGATGGGGACCTGTTGGAGTGAGTCCAGAGAAGGCCACGAAGATGTTCAGGGAGCTGGAGCACCTCTCCTGTGAGGACAGGCTGAGAGAGTTGGGGTTGTTCAGCCTGGAGAAGAGAAGGCTCCAGGGAGACCTTATAACAGCCTTCCAGTATCTGAAGAGGGCCTACAAGAAACCTGGAGAGAGACTTTTTACAAGGGCATGTAGCAATAGGACAAGGGCTAATGGTTTTAAATTGGAAGAGGGTGTATTTAGATTAGATATCAGAAAGAAATTTTTCACTATGAGGGTGGTGAGGCACTGGCACAGGTTGCCCAGAGAAGTTGTGGATGCCACATCCCTGGAAGTGCTCAAGGACTGGTGGGATGGGGCTTTGAGCAACCTGTTCTAGTGGGAGGTGTCCCTGCCCATGGGAGGGGGTTTGGAACTAGATGATCTTTAAGGTCCCTTCTAACCTAAACCATTTTGTGTTTCTATGATGAATCAGTTCTGCAGTCTCGGCTGCCTGAGAGAGAAGCCTGTGATCAAGAGCAGTGAACAGAAATCACAGGCTTCAAAGTTTTTCATTGGGAAATGAGGTTATATCAGAATCTAGAAGGTCCAAGGACTAATAAAATAATAACTAATTTGGAGGTTTATGTAGTTTTTACTATTACTGAGTGTATTAATTCTTTAATGTCGAAGTAGGAATTCCAAGCAAAACATCTCTTTTGAATCAGAGGCAATGTTTGCAAACAATGTATATAGCTCACTTTGCATCATCTCTCTTCCATTTCATTTCTAATCATCACAATGATCCTCTGACAAAATCTGACAAGGATTCATCTAAGACAGATTCCTGTGAAATCAGTTAATTTCCCCTCTAAATACGTGTATCTAGCTTCAGCTACTCCAGAAAAAGTAGAAATTACTAATGCAGACAAGATATCAAATTTTAGATTTCTAATATTTAATGTGAAATGAATCCTACTCTTTACTTTATACCACACCAGTTTCCTTGGAAAATGAGGGTATTGGCATTGCCACACTTCAGGTGGTGTACTGAAAGGTTACAAGCCATAAAAAATAATGCAGTGGCAGTGGAGACCTTGAAAATACTTTCTACAGCAGCCAGGGTTAAGCAATGCTGTCTTCAGTGCTAACTCTTTGTTCTAGAACTTTCATTCTGCTTGCAGAGGCCCATCTTTTTATTTCCTTATCTGTAAAAGGGGAATGATACCCAATTCCGATTAATTCCTGAAACCAGACAAGCAAGGACTGCTCTTCACAAGTTTGGGTCATTTTGAAATCAGTGGCTTTTTCAGGGGTTGAAAGGGTCTGGTGGCAAGAACAGGAATGCTGCCAGATTGACATCATAATTTGTCACAGAGTTGGGGATGAAAAGCAAAATGCCATCCCACTTGATTCATGAAAGGTTGTCCTTCATGTCAGCTGCTAAAGAAGGTTCATTGCCCTGTCCCAAGCATCGAGCTTGAGGTGAGAGCTCAGCTCAGCCACCTTCTCACTAGCAGTGAGTTGTCCTCATCTTTGACCCTGCTTTGAGCAAGAGGTTCGACGAGGTGACCTGCAGTGTCCTCAGACCTGAATTTGCCTATGATCCAGTATGGCTTTCAGGGGAAAGGTGGTCTTGGAAGCAGGGAGGAAAGGGAAACCATCACCACAGGAGACTAAAGCTCAAAATGCAATGATTTGGCAGGGAACCTGACAAACCAAGCAAGCTCCCATCAGTAATCTAACAAAGTTCAGCTCAGCGAGACTGAACCCCAAGGAGACAAAACCCATCTCGGGTCTTGTGAGGAGCAACTGTTCGTGGATGAATCACTACAGTCAATGCACTTGAGTCTTGCTGCTGCAGTCGACTGATCCCATCTCTAACTTCATAACCTCTGTCCTGCCTCAAAACTTTCCACTTGTGTCTGCAGCACCATTCCTGACCTTTGGCTGCTGTGCTGAATTTTTCTCTTACTCTGTCACTCCATATTTGAGATGCAAACCTCAACCACACTGTGGTCCCACACTTAAAATTTATCAAGAGAACATATGGCAGACTTGCTTTTTATATTTGGCCACCAGCAATAACCTCAAAAGTTTACCACATGCTAAGACGAGACAGCATTCATTTTCTGAAGCCGTCTTTATTGTCCTTATTTAGAAAGAACTGTATATCACCATTGGTTTTTTGCTTTCTTGGTCAATACTCAAGTGCTCAGGTCACTTAGTACCGTCAGGTTCGTAGGGCAAGTAGTTAAGGCTGTGAAAATTTATTTGCACATTGCTAATCGGAGGTGCTTTATCTCTTTACAACACCAAAGGTGCTGTGAACAGTGCTCGCAAATTTTAATTATGCGATATATGACCCTTAAAAACACTAGGCAGTAGGGAAGGCTAGAACTGTCCTCTTTTTTACATCTGTTCATTTGTCAAAATTTAGGAAAAAAAAAAAGGAAAGGAAGACAGAAAAGCATTTGTGACACTTTTGCTAAGAAGAGCAGAGGAAAAGGCCAAGTTAAAATTTGTTAATATATTTTCCTATTTAAAAGATCAAAAATGCAAGGCAGCCTCTATCTAGAAGCAAAACAAGCTTGCCATGGCAGCAGGTTGAAGGAGACTCACAGTGAAGATGTTCTCGTGGTCTAGTTTACTAAAATAAAGAGAAAAATCTCAAGGGCAACTGCTTCTGAGAGGGGGGATGGGCCTTTGTGTGCTGATCCCTGAGAAGGAAAGCAGATTTCCTACCCCAGGCATAGATGAACTTGCTTAGAGCAGAGATGGAGAGCGGGGCAGAGAAAAGTTTTGAAAGATACAGCCAAAATGAAGCCTGCAGCACATTCCTCAGGTGGGAGACCCTTGCAAAGGCAAAGGAGCAAATATACAGCCATACTCAGAGGGAACAGGGAGAAAGAGACTTTTCATAGGAAACCAGAGGAGAATGTGTGGAAGTGACTTTAACCTAAGGAGCATCTAGAAATTTCTAGACTGAGAATAAGCCAGAGGAGAAGAATTTCCCTGCAAGGACACAGTGGACAGGAGAACAGTTTCATAAACTCTGTTTATATACGCAGAAAAATCACTAGTGGCAGATCTGAAAGTCTCTATTCCAGAAGCTTATTGCTCCTGTTTTAAGTCTAACAAGCTCTGGAGATCAAAACCAATCCAAAGGTTTGTGGGGTCCTCACTACAGGAAAAAGACAAAGCCACTTCTGGCGAACTCATGGTCCCACCATAGCTCCCTCCAGACTCAGTTCTGCTCTTCAGCACCTCACAGTGGCCTCAGCAGTATCTCAGCTCTTTACAGAGGTGACAGAAACCAAATATACCTTCTTAAAACTGGTTCTCACTGAATATTCTGTCTTCATTACTGTTATATTTTGTCCAAAGCTCCTTTCCCTCACCCATGAAAGCTTCACTTAAGGCAACTTCTTTCCTTTGTCCCCATCATATTTCCTGGCATTTTTAGACCTATTTGTCAGACAGGAATGACTGCTTTTATTTCACCTTCGAATGTCATTATGTTTTAACAAAAAAATGTGATTAATAGTCAACTCCTATAAATGTGGTATGGTCCTGCAGATAGTTTCCCTTCCTCACCAGTGAGGAATTCTTCTCTGGGTTCACTGTTACGGGTGAGCTGTGAGGTTGCTATGTTTTTAAGGCTTCAAACTGCAGGAGGAATAGATTGACAGACAGACAGACAGATAGATAAACAGATAGACAGACAGACCAGCACTCTGTTCACAGAAAGGATCACAGCCCTACAATCTTCTGCCAGAAATCCATGAGGCCAGCATGTTCCAAGTACTCCTGTGCAAAGCCCTACAAAATAAGTAGAAATTACCACAAATATGCTCGTGTTTTAAATTCTACAGGAATTGGCACTGCCTGGTGGTCTGCTGGTTGGGAGGGAGCAGCCAAATCTACATGATTGCAGTGAGGAACCCTTGCGTTCTCTGCGAGGGGGTGAATTTGCCGAGCTATGCCCAGCATCCAAGCCAGTGCTACAGAAAGCTGTTCGCAAAAGTGATCTTCCTTTTACAAAGCGACTTGCCAGAGCTGTGTGTGTCACTTCAAAGAACTCAAACTGCTGCTGCGTGACTTATGCACCCAGCCAAAGCAGCTCACCTGCAGGGACTGCTGAACCCCATATAACCAACCTCTCACTAACAAGTGCTCACTCTGACTGTATGGAAAGTCAAATTTGGGGCATCAATTCAAGAAAATCATGACCCATGGAGACAGAATGTGATGAAAAGCAGCCAATAGGTTATTCACGACAGAGTGTTTTCCTAGATCTAGTGTATTCCCTTGTCTTGAAATACAAAGAGTTTGGGGGAAAAAAATGGGCCACTTTTCTTGTGCATTTAATTCTGAGGCTGACAACAAGGACACCAAGGAGGGCAGTTCGACACAGCATTGAGGACTGGTGGACATTTTTAGTAAGGATGCTTGCCCATGGAGAACAAAAGGTCATATTCTAGCCTCTAGCTGCAGCACATAAGATAGACACAGGCACCATAAACTCAGAGGAGAGATTTCCTGCTCCTTTAGTTGTCCATCTTTCCTCAGAATCTGGATTTAGAGTTGACTCCCAAAAGGAGCATCAAAGCCTTGATTAGGTGCCTACTCATAGACACCATGCCTAGTTGAACATAAGGTCTTTCTCCAACTATGTTAACTCTGTAAGATGCACCTATCAAAGCATTATCTGGCTAGGGAATGAGAGGACCCATCGATCCTTCCTGCTTCCACACTACAAAGTCTACAATTGGTATCTTCAGTGGGTCAGCTAAATTCAGAGAAATAGTCTTTCTACATGGGCCACCACAGAGAGATGACATGGTAGCAGCAGTCAGTTAGGCTGAATTTATGTTTCTGTTTCCACCAAAACTGAAAGACATGAAGAAATAGTGGGTCTTTGATGATCTCCTTGAACATTTAACATCAGCCTGTGCTCATGGATTTCCATGAGGGCTGAGAATGAAATTGTAGTGTTCACCATGGGGGAAGGGTTGTGTGTGCCTGTTACTCAATTTGGGAAGTGGGCATTTTAGTAATGACTAATATTTTTCCTTCTCTCTGCTTCCTGTCTCCTAACCTCAAGAGCATCAACCTTCTTACTCACCATTTGACTGTAGAAAGAGCTAAAAACCCATTTGTACTAGATAACATATTTCGGATTGTTTGATACTACATTGCTGTGTTTCCAATTAGGTTTCTTTGCTTTTATCTTCTTTGTGTAATCTATTCAGTCCCTCCCACTAATTAGAACCTTATTTGCCTTTTTTCCTCTTTCAACAGTGTTTATCCTTTGCATTGTTCCTCGCATCTCTGCTTAGCAAGATTGACTTCTGTTATCTTTGTTTTTTAAATATATGTTTAGATTTTATTGGCACAGACGCTTGTTAAAGCGATCCAACTATTCATTACAGACCTCATGATTTTCCATAGTAAATTTTCTAGACAATCAACTCAGAACAACATTACTTCTTGTCTCATTCTACATTCTTTCGGAGAGTTATGTTTTATGAAAAGCCTAATATTTCAGATTATTACCTTTCATACATAACATTCCTTCAGAATCAGTTGATATCTGATGATATTCTGATGGCTAGACCTCCAGATGTTTTGTTTTATTTATCATACTTGGCTTGTTTTCTAGGACCAAGTCCAAAACAGACTATAATCTCAGGGGTTGCTCAACAAATTCTGTGAGGGGCTGTGAAAAGTTATTAAGGGGAAAAAAGTCATTACACAACAAATAATTCTGCAAATCCTAGTGTTGTCCTTATGTACTTAAAATATATGTTGATCAATAATGACCTTGTAAGAAGATTAATAAGGAATTTTAACATGTACTTTTGAGAGGGCATGGAAACTCTCAGAATAAACTGATTTCTTGCTAACGCAGGTCAGGAAGAAACTTTCCAAGGGCAGCTTTCCAGAATTGTTGATCAGGAGGGTTTTGTGCTTTTTTCTGTGGCAAATAATGGCACTTGCCACTGCTCAAGATTCAGAACAGGTTCTGGATTTGTAGTCTGAGCCAGAATAGCAGTCTCTGTGTCCAAAAAACAAATAGAAAGAAGATGAGAGGAATCAAACGTGCAGCATGATGCAATGCTCTCCTGCCTGCGTGGAGCTTTACAAGGTTCAGAACTGAGGAGCACCTTTCTGGAAGGACAGACCACAACCACCTGAGCTAAGGGGCAAGCCTAAAGGTAAACAAAAGGTAAGCAAAGACCAAGGGTCACAAAATTAGAAGAAATGAGCCAGTAAGTTTGCAATTAACAGTTTCAGTTCAGTGAGTAAAGACATTAACAGATTTAACTTGGTGATGGGCAGGAGGTGTATTTTCATAATAAAATGGTCTTTGAGAAAGAGCCATTTTCAGACCACCCTATTTTCCATGTACTTCCAGCCTGGTTTTGGTATCAGAGACAGATGAGAGAATCCAGAGGCTGAGATATACAAGCATTTGCAGTTAGCTGAAGGGCTCTTATGTCCAGTAACATGAAGTAGACAAATCAGCCACCCCTACTAATGACTGACACCATCCGAAGAACTTAGTGGTGTGGTTGTCTTGAGCAAACCTACATTGCTTGGCAGTACTATCGAGGCACCGTGTCTTTCCCTGGAGCGAACGCTACCTGCACCATGGGCTGTGAATCTCCCCAGATAGTGCTTCTCCTTCTCCTGCCCATGACTGTGCCAGAAGAGGGTATCTGCAACCAGTTCAGGGCTAGGAGGAAAGTCTGTGGTGGTGCTGCCTTGCCAGATCCAGGCAGGAGGGAAAGAAAAATGGTAGGACAAAAAGTAGTAGTTTTAAACTGAAAGAGGGTAGATTCAAACTACATATAAGGAAGACTTTTTTTTACAATGAGGGTGGTGAAACAGTGGCCCAGGTTGTCCCGAATGGTCGTTGATTCCCCATGCCTGGAAACATTCAAGGTCAGGTTGGACAGGGCTCTGAGAAACCTGATCTAGTTGAAGATGTCCCTGATCATGACAGGGGGTTGGACTACATGGCTTTTAAAGGCCCTTCCAAAACAAACTATTCTATGATTCTATGAAAAAGGGGTCTCATAGCTCCCAGTGCCATCTCTCACCAATGCCATCACTGTGAGATGAAAGCTCCTCTGAACAGATCCCACAGTCCAGGTGAGGTTGGAGCAAAGAGGGAGCAAAAGAGTTTTCCCACTTTAATTTCACCAAAGTGTTGTGTCAAACTTCAGCTTTCATGAGATCTCTAGGTTAGGGAAATGAATAGGAAGTTTTGCAGCAACATGCATTTAAGAGTAGAATGGCCATTTGCTATTCTGTTCAATACATTTTACACACAGTTTTATCAGAAGAACCAGATGAGGTTTCACACTTCCAGTTCTTAATAAGGTCTTTCGCTAGACTCAATCAAGCCACTATTTGTCTTATTTGTCTTCCCTTCTACTCTGTTTCCTTCATTAATTAATACTTCAGGGGAAAACACAAGTTCAGTGTCACAGGAAAAACTCTAATCACCTGCAGACATATACCTGCCTGCCCCATTCTTGATTCCTATAGGTCTTCAGCTGAAGTCCCATAGCACGAAGATAAGCTGAACTAACCGCATAACTAAGCCCTCAATCTAATCTTGTCAAGCTGCTCTGAAATTCCTCTCTTCAGGTTTTGTATCCTTGATTTCTTGCAGCCGGGCTCTCCAGTATCAGCAGTGCTCTTGGGAAAGGCAGCAATGGGACAAACGAGACAAAACCAAACAGATTTTTTTTGAGTTTCAAAGGAAGTTTTGAAATCTTTTTTTTTTATCTTAAGGCACCCCACCAATTTAATGTGAATTTCTTCCTTTCCTTTCAAACCAAGTTCAAAACTGACCTGCTGAAATTCAGAATACAAAAAAAATAAAAAAAAAAGGAAATTTGAGGATTTTCCCACCCCACCCCACTTTCAACAGTTTCCAAACCTTTTTACTACGACGGCCTGAGAGGGCTCTTTATTTTTACAGCTGCTGCATACCTAGTTCTCCTCGCTGGAAGACGCACACGCAGCTCCAGCGATTCTAATCTTTTCATTCCAGGAAAGGAACCAGCTGTAAATCCACTGAAGCAAGATCAGGATACAGAACCAGGACTGTTGTTCTGGCCTCCTGCTGGTTAAGACTTCCCTTGAACTGCTCTCACACTCAGTCCTGTCATGGGTCCACGAGCCCCTGTTTTAAGAATCCCTTCCCACCTCCCAGTTCTGACCTCAGTAAGCCTCTAAAGGCAGGGGTATTATGATTTTCATGATCTGGTGAGACACCCCTGCAAAGCAACAGTTGAGCCAGATTTGGAGGAGCAGGGGGTGCTTGGTTTCTTCCATCCTGAAAGCACCTGAGAGAGGTGCTATGTTTGCATCCACTCCCAATTTCCAAACAAATGGTAGGGATAAAATTACTCCATGCACGCTCCCTGTCCCTGGGTGATGCTGTAAATGAATTTGCGTGATGTTGTAACTCTTGATAGCACAGCTCCTTCCTTCTTCAAGCAGAGTTGTCACTAGCCCTGCTGAAATCATATCAGCGTTCAGCTATATTAAGCTATAACAACAACAAAAAATTTGGCACTGTTTTAAAAAAATCAGATCAATCTTTGAAAAGAGTGACAGCTTCCCCACACCCGTGGAAAACTGCTCAGGGAGTCACCTCGTGGTGGTGAGAACGTCACCGCCAGAATGGGTCTTTCACAGATCTTTATGGTAACCTGGTGTCGAGTGTACACAAACACTCACAATGAGTGCTTAGCAACACCTCCTGCCAACCCAGGCCGTGGCAGAGCGAACAAAAATGTGTGCTGCTCTCTCCAGCTATTCCTGCAATGAAAATACATCATCAAGGAACAGTAAAACCTGTGTTGGGCTGATGGGGATGAGGTGGAGCAGGACCTCCCGCCCCTGTTTCCACACCACTAGTACAAGTCTAACTTTGTCTTCATGGACTTGGCAAGTCTCATTCGGGTTCCAGTGAGCCTCGTGTCCCCAGTAAAAGCTGTCACACCACACGTGAAAGATAGATAGATAGATAGATAGATAATAGATATCCCTCTGTTGTGTGAGAGGATGAGGGAGGAGGAGGCAGCTCCGCAGAAGAAGCCAGCAGTAGCTCCTACAGCCCAAAGGTCAAGAGATCTGTAGGATTTTTGTAGATGTGGGCTGTCCCCTCTTACCTTGTCTAGATCAAAGGTGGCCCAACAAGGGGAAATGTGGCCATTTGTCATGGAAGGAGACTATTGCTCTCAAGGCCAGAGAATTAATAGATTTTGAGATCAGAGGCCACAATATACCCCCTATAGCATCCCTGTAACCTTCTGCAGGGTGTCCTTCAGTATTGTTCAGCATCTGGCAGGACAGGTCCCCACTGAATGCTGGCCATGACTTAGCTCAAGCTTTCCACCTTTGGGGCATCCGTTATGATTGATTTTGGTGGCAGTTTTAGAGGTGGGAGTGCCTACAACAACCAGGGAAGAACAATCCAGAGAGACCTGAGCTAACACAGGGGTAAGCTAGTGTATCCATGCAACAGTCTTTTGCTGTGCAAAGGTATTGACTCCAGTCCAAAAGCCCACTGGTCACTTTGTGGGTAGGAGTGATGCAACTAATCAACCACATTGAAAGAAAATACAGTGTCTTGTTCCAAATGCAGCTGACATCATCACATCATAGAATTGCCTAGGTTGGAAGGGACCTTTCAGATCATCTAGTCCAACCATCAACCTAAAACTGATGAAAACCATCACTAAACTATATCTCTAAGAACTATGTCTACCCATCTTTTCAAAACCTCCAGGGAAGGTGCCTCAACCACCCCCTAGACAGCCTGTTCCAATGCTTAATAACCCTTTCAGTGTAAAAATTTTTCCTAATATCCATCCTAAACCTCCCCTGGCAAAACTTGAGGCCATTTGCTCTTATCCTATCACCTGTTACTTGGGAGAAGAGACCAGCTCCCACCTCTCTACAACCTCCTTTCAGGGAGCTGTAGAGAGCGATAAGGTCTCCCCTCTGCCTCCTTTTCTCTAGGCTAAACAATCCCAGCTCCTTCATGGCTACCTTGGGGGCAACCCCGTGCATTGCTGAGTCTTTCATCCTTACACCATAGCTCACCATAAAAAGCTGTTTCTTTGGTTTTCTGAGAAGCCAAGCAGAAGATTTTCCTCACTGGAGGGACAGTCATGGGAGATGGGCATGTGTCAATAGGATAGTCTGCATTTGCCACCAGCTTAGCTGACAGCAGACTGCAGGTCTTTTCTTTCCTAGACTCTCTTGAATATCTTAAAATGGTATAAAATCCAGAGCCTGGTATGTGAAACCCTACTGAGTGGCTGTTAATGATTCCCAGTCAAAACTCAACGACAAGGCACCATGCAGTTTCTTAACAAGCATTTAATAAGCATAGAAAACCTTGTAAATCATGTTTGGAAAAAAAGGTCAAATATTTAGGACATGCAATAAATTTTAAATGACTACTACTGGGTAGCTCCTCCTCCAGACATCCTTCTTTGTATCGCTCTTAGATGTATACCACTGGTATTCCTTCATAGATAACTTCTTCAAGTCGAGAGTGTGGCTGTAGGACACCCTCAGAGCAGGAGAAGAATGGCAGGATCTCAGACGTTCACCTGCTGAAAGGTGTACACCTCTGGCAGAGCCTAGAGTAGTGTCCTTTTGAAGAGAGTTTAGCTGAAGACTTTTAAATTTACTCCCATACCCAGCAGCATTTCAACCTTGAGATTAATACCCGACTCAGTTTCCTTTAGATAATATGACATAAACCTATAAAAAGACAACCCGGACCACAAAACACATATTTCCCGGTCCTGCATCTACCAACCCTTTGTCGGTAATTTGTATTTCCAGCTCCTGCCTGTGTTGTATGTGTTTCAGTTGTACAAATGTCAGCTGAAAGTGACACCAGCTGCTCTACAAGCTTCAGAGGCAGTTTCTAAGCACAGCTTATAAATAACAGTTCTTACATTTGGCTACATCTGAGCCTTTCTAGCCATGATACGCTGCCCTGCTCTCCACATCTACAAAAATTAAAGCTCCCCCAAACCTCTGCCCCTCCCTATGCCTTTGAACCTTTTGTCTGGACTAAAGAAATCCAAGCTGATATATAAAGCATGTGTGATACATCAGCCTGGTAGAAAGCTCCTTAGTGTATTAGCCCTCTTCTGGAGGAGTGAGATTTTTGTGGTATGATGCACAGAGCCAAACCTGCCAGCATTCCCTGGAAAGCAGGAATAAGGGGGAAAAAATCTAAGCTCATTATTTGAGATCTGATCATATTATTATTATTATATGCGTATATCGTAATTATTAAACAAAACATCCACCCAGCTAATTTCCCAATTGCCACCCTGGAAAAGGGGCCCTGGGAACTGAGTATTGGAGTCAGGGAATATTGATCCATTTGGAGGGTAAGGGCTGGGTTTGTCCATGTCAGTGAGCAGGAACATCTGGAGGGGAAGTAGGGTGCATTCCCGTGCGGAGCAACAACTGGCTGCCCCGTGCCTCCACCCCAGCCACAGCTGACACAGGCACAGAGCTTCAGCCTCCCTCCACCGGCACCGCTCCCATCATATCCTCAGACTCTCTGTGTGCTTCTTGTCACTTAGACCATCTCCACGTGGCAGTGGCACAGCACAGCCCTGGCCTCTGGCCCTATGCAGTGTAAGGATACGGGGAGCCAGGAGTTGTATCATTTGCATCCCGGAGGCATGAGTAAGATCGTTTCCAAATACAGCAGCAACTTGCTGTCAAGGGTTGCAGGACCATTCATACCAGAAGCAGGCGATTTGTGTATACTGTCATCTGACATTACTAATGCTGTTGGGTTCCCTCCCAAGTGGAATACTTCCCTCTTTGAGGCAAAGCCCAGCTGGTATTTAACGGCACAAAGGATCTCTATCAGCTATCCCTTCTACCAAAGCTCTGACAAATCACTTTCCCCATGCAAGTCACAACAGGCTTGTCAACCTCCCTCTCCCAGCACCATCCCAGAAACCCTTTTTCCCCCCAGTCAACCGCCTGTGGTCAGAGCCAGCCCATAAAAACAGCTCCCCCAGGAGGTGCAGATGACTTCTCTCTGAAAGAATCCTCATCCCACTACCATGCCACAGAGGGGGTCAGGTCTCCTACCCGTGAATCAAGAGCCTCCTGTCCTTGCTACAAAGCTACAGGGCTGTTTGATGATCCAAAGATTTCCTTAATTAAAATTCAAAATCAAATTCTTAAAATAGATATGATTCTATTTTGGACTGAATCCCAGGTTTGATTTTGATCTTCCTAGTCAAACTGCCTCCTTCACTTCCACTAGAAATCACTGGCTGGAAACCTTTGGCACCCAGTGGAGCAAGCTTTTATAGAAGTATTGAACAGCAGATAAAAAATTCATGAAATCTGAAGTGATGGGACACGAGTTAGTTAAATGGCTGGTTTTACTGCTCTTGTCCAACTTACTAGATGTGTTTGTCACCTTGAAGTGTAGAAAGCTGGTGTACTGCTGAGGTACTAAAGCACTTTGTGCCCTCTAACGCAGCATGCAAGCCACTAAGGACAATAAAGCAAAGGCCTTTAAAACCATGGACAACATTACAAAACAGGAATGACAGCACATGCCTTTTTTTTCATGTTGGGGAAACTGAGGCAAGACAACTGACTTAGCAGAAGGATGTGGTACCACTTTGAGAGCCTAAAATTCTCTCTAGTGCACTGAAACCTTCAACTTCATTATAAACCAAGTTATCAAATGGATGAGATGGCATGTTACTGACATTTACTGCTTTTAATTTCACCATTGGAACAGCCCCTGGGAAAATCTGGGCCAAAGAAAAGATGTTCCCAACCTCTGCCTTTACAAGGCAGTAGGTTGAGGTGTACAAAGCCCTCCAAGACGTATGCAATGCAGACAGGTCATGTAAGTCTTGTGGTTGCCCTAATAACCAACCACAATCTGAGAGTGGCCTGAGCATATCACCTTTAAACTACATCACCCATCCAAAAAAACAGCAGTTAAAATCTAATCTCAGCTGTCTTGGGAGTAAACTTAGGGCAAATCTTGCTCATGACAAAAAAATCACTCCTGTCTGGGCTGAGAACTAAAATCAGGCTTGAACATCCACATTCCACATCTACAGTCACCCCATCCTTAGGGTGGAAGGTTGGTGGAAGAGTAAAGGAGTGAATCAGGAGCTGCTGTTTGTGTGACTTCCGAGTGGTTAGCTCCCCACTCTGTCCTCCCAGTACCAGTGTTTAATTCAGCCCATGACTCTCACACTAGCACCAGATCAGCCTTCAGCTCCTGAATGACCTGAACATTTTGGAGCATTCTTTTCAAAAGCAAAAGCTGGTCCCTCTCACTCCAGGTAATGATCAAAGTTGTGACAAAACTGTCCCGTGTCTGGGTTGGTTTGTAAGTGGGGATGGGAGAAGGGGAAAGGAAAGGTACTTGGCTATTGATGTAGTATAAAAAAAACCAGCACAAGACAACAGGCATCTTTTTCCATTCTTTGTGTTGACTTTCAAGTCCATCCTTAGAGCTTTATGTAGCACACACCAAAGGAGCTCTTCTTGCCTGGGGTTCCTAGGCCATGATGGCTCTCTACCTCCATGGCCTTTGACATATCTGGAAAGCTTCTCATTGAGTTCACCAAGCTCCACATAACAGTTGAAGTACCCAGTGTTCCATGGGCATCAATGGATATAACACACAGGTTGAGCTGAGGACTGATAGACGAGCAGAAATTCAGTTTCTACCAGTTCTGGCTTAGTGACCACCTTTTCTTGGGAAGTGTTTTCAGGCTCTGATGACAAATTCCACATTCTACTAATTTCTCTTGCAGAGATTATTTTCTTTTTTAAAGCAGTGACTTTCCCCACAGCTTCACTTTTCTTTGTTTCATTTTGTTTGCTTTGGTTTTCCTAGAGGTTCAGCAGTGGAGACGGCTTTATCCACAAACCCACACTTAATCAGGGTCAGAGCATCGTACCTCTTCCCACTTCCCAACCACTGCATCTTCTCTTGCAAAGACCATTAATTAACCCTGTACACAGAGCAGGGTTTGGCTTCTCTGCTGAATACCCTGAATTAGTGCCAGCTGTGAAGGATGACGCAGCCCCTGAGCGTACTGAGAAATGGCTGAGACCACAAATTCATTTCATGTCAGTCACCGCTACACACTACAGCCTTTGACCGCTGCAGCCAAAATAGACTACTCTCAAACTAGCCATCTAGAAGAAATAGGAGAGGGATATTTTAAATTTTCCATAAGACAAGTGGATCCAACTTCTTAGGTGGTAGGGGTTGTATGTCAATATTGGGATCTTTTCTTAGAAGCTTTACAGATGGGATAACAGCAAATGCTGATCTTTACTTTCTGGTCAATTATAATCCAGACAAATGACAGGATGTGTTTAGCTGCTGGACTCCAGGCATTACCTTCACAGCCTTTTTTCCAAGGCAAATACAGCAGGTTAGAGGGAATTGTCCTGGAGGGAAGATCCAAGCCTCAGATCCCCAGCTGGGTCCACCACTCACTGAAAGAGAGAGAGAGAGTGTGTGTGTGTGTGTGTGTGCGTGTGTGATCAAGCCAATTTATCCAAGGTAGTAACCAGTCCTCTGGAGCTGTGCAAAAAAACCCCAGAGGTGATCCTTTCTGTTTGCCTAGTATGCTGGAACAAAAATATAACAAAGGAGCAAAATGATAAACCCAAAAGAAAGGCTGAGATTAGACTTAGAGCTGGTTCTTGAGAGTCCATTCATAAATTCCATGTTTTAGGGGAAGCATGGGAACAATCAGGATGAAAGCAAAGGTTTCACCTCACTCTTTCCATTATCCACAATGACACTGCCTGGTCTGTGGCATGTTCCATGTCAAAGTATCGGAGAACACCATAAATTACTTCATGCAATTGCTTTGTGCTCTATGCTATGATGCACTCAGCCACATTTGGCAACCGCAGTACTAGCAAAGATATATGGAATTTGGAGCCAATCTGGAGAATGTAGAAGAGGTCCTTGATGGAAACTGTGTCTGATGATCCATTTCTGCTCGCATTCCTGGACATTTCATTTTGACCCTTCTTTCCAAATCCATTTGGACATTCCAATGCCTAAAATCATCCCAGACAAAGCGTATCCATTATCACCAAGATATGCTGTACAAAGTCATCCTTTTCTGAGATCTCTCAGTGCTGGTAGCTCCCTAACACATTCAGTATACCCTCTTATATTTTTTACACTCTTACGCAATTCCTATATGCTGCGGTTTTATGGGAATAAATTCCATACACACAAATGTCCCCTAAAAATGCATGAACCATGTTCAGAAAAAAAAAAGAAACAAACCCACAACACTGCAAAATTTGCTGCGAAGACAAAACATGGTGTCTTCTATCTTCTTCCTTTTACAGGCGTCACCTGGGTCCATCACAGCTCAAACTATTTGTACATGTCTTCAGTATCCCCGGTCAAATAAGACAGTAAATTCCCAAGCGGAAAAACAGTCAATAACCCACATCAGCTCTTAAGTCAAATCCGGGACCTAGATAGATGAAGTATACAGGGGGAAATTATGCTCCCTGTAAGTAAGTAATAACCTTTTAGTTACTAGTAGCCCAATTAGTAACCCTGACAGGATTGGAATGGGGCCCTTGCCATGGAATACAAGTAGACAGGCAATGGTAGAACAAACTAAGAAAAATAACATGTTTTTTTGCTTGCAGTTCAGGTCCTCCCGCAGCAGGACTGAATCAGCCACAGTGGGGGAGGATGGAGGAGAGCTCCTTTACTGTTGCTATGGTCTATTAGTCCTCTGGCTAATCAGAGTGTTTAAGGTCTCCAAGCCATCAATACAGGACTATAATCTCACATTACGAATAACATCAAATTCACAAATGTACACTGTACACAACATTCATGGAAACAAGTAATTCTCCCAGACTAATAACCATTCCGTCATTCCTTCGGGTCTTGACATGCCATGGCCTCAGGCTCAGGTTATTTCATGTTCATTTGGCTTCTTTGTGGCCCTGTGTGAGGTCTTTCTGGAGTTTAAGCTGGAGGACAGCCAAGGTGTCAAAGGGACACCTTTCCTCTGAGCTGTTGAGTGGAATGTCCTAAGTTTATGAACACTGGAGTAATTCTAAGTATATGGCCCTCGTGAGCACCATCAATTGCGCATTTTCATTTCAAACTCTCCCTACTTTTTATGGCACTTCCCATGGCTGGGTAGGAGAAATGCTGTCACTCCCACCAGATCACTGCAGCTTACTGAAGTTGCTGAGCTGGGTGCTGAGTTATTTTTAATACCCAGAGTGGAGCCTCCAGCAGATTCCTGGTGAGGATTGTGAAAATCTGAGAATGAAAAAAACCTCTCAAATATTCCAACTCAATACAACTTTAGTGTAAAACTAACTGTCCTGGTGCCTGCTGGGACGGGACTCCTGTAACTAACTGTGACTGTCGACCGTTTCTCATGGAGAAATATATGTACATATTCTGCAAAAGCCCACGGCAATGGTAGATGGGAGTCTATGGGACATGGTGCTAACAACTCAGGCACTTTTAAGTATACTGATTTATCTATCTACTGATTTTTCTATCACACATCTCTAGAAATCAGTACTGAGGTTACTGATTATCTCAGGGAATATTATCCATATTAAAATACTGTAACCAAGAAAAGAAACAAGGAAAAAGCCTGAAATATCAGTTTAAGGTTTTCCCAAACATTTACAATTACTCATTCTCACGCTTTACTAGACATATTCAGATAGACGTGGATCACTTAGACACATCTTTCTGAGAATATTATAGGAATTCAAATAACAAAACAGACCTGAGGCCAACCTAGTCCAGAGCAGGTGTAAGGACTGTTCTTATTTTATGAAATTACTCATGAAATAACCAGAGCAGACTGAGGTATTATTAAGCTTCAGAGATATTATTTTTTATTGGAGATTTTCTCCTTAAAAACTTTCTGATGTGGCAGAATCAAAACTTCCCAGTAGACCATGTCTGTCCTGCTCAAATTCAGTGACAGGTAGGCAACATGTAAATGCTTTCTCCTGTTTGCTACTCAGGGCTGCTTGGGAATTTGCTGTTGGGGCACCTCTTGGTTTCAAAGGGCTGCTTGATTATTTGTTTTTAATGGGAAAATGTGATTTCATTGCAAAAAAATCTGTTTGGTTTCCAGGCAGATACTGCCTAAGAATCTATCAGGTTCAGGGTAAAATTTCCCATCAGAGCCAGAAAAATGTTCCCAAAAAGTTAGCTGTAGGTTAGTGCTTGGAAAAACAGATTGGATGGGAAAACCAGAGTCAGTGACCAATTTCTGAGATTTATCATGATGCAGAATTTTTATTCCAAAGCCTGCTCTCCTTCCTACCTTCTGGCTTGGGCAGCTCTTTGGCTTCCTGCAAGGTTTGGCTCACCAGCTCCTTAGACAAAGAAATAGGTAATTTCTCGATTTTACAGGTAGGATGCAAAAACACACTGAAAGCATCTATTTGACAGCTATGGACTTGAAGTAAAAAGCTGAACTTGGACCTGTATTTCTTATGATTCAGACCAGCATGCTAGCTCCAAATTCAACCTGCTTCATTTTAATAGGTGACTCGGACAAGGGTATGAAGCATGCTTCTTTCCAAAGGGCGCGTGCAACTGTAGTCCTCTGTCCTAAGAAAGGGCTCTTTTCCAGAGGTGAGGATGTATAAGCAGAGCAGGGCTGAGGAATCACGCATCCCACCCCTGAGTGCCATAAACAACATTAGCAGCAGGGAATCATGAGTCCACACATACCTCTTAGGTGCTCTGGAGAGTCTTAGCCTTCCCAGGATCCCCAGGGAACAAGAAAACAAACCTCACCAGCTTAGACTCATCTCCCCATGCCGAGACCTATCCTTGCCAGCCCAGAGCCCTGCAGATTCAAGTCCCTGAGTTGTCATGTATGGTGGTTTCAACATCGTGGCATCTCAGGCTTTCCCACCCTGCTGTTTTACAACACAATCACCTTCCTCCCCCTGCCTTCTGCTTAAGCCTACCTTGAACTGTGGCCAATGATGGATGCAATGGCAGAGGATTAGTTCCCCCTGACACAGAGGGGGCCAATACAGGGCTGAGGTGCAGACAGGAATTTCCCCCAAAAGCACTATTACTCCTCCAGCCTTCCCAGACAACCAGAGGCTCAGCAGCCTCCACCTCCCAAAGCTACAGCCCAAGGAGCCAGCGGCTTTGTCCAGCTACTCTGCTGCCTCAGGAGAAACAAGGAAGGTATTTTCTTTGCTTGTCCCTTAATTCAGTCAGCAAACATTCCCCACACAAAAAACCTGGGCTGGGAAGAATTGATCTATGCACCATCTTGCGTTTGCCAAATGGATTAGCTAGTAATTGCTGGGTGTCTCGAATGCAAAAGGGCTCCTGGCTCCTGTGTATGGCAGGTCTTTATTTAAATTATTTATCATTATTATTTCCCTCCCCCCTTCTCACCCTTGACAAGACAAGACCCTGACCTGTTTCCTAAATCCTTTTTTTTTGGGGGGGAGGAGGAGGGTGGAGCAGGGGAGGGGTAGGGGGTTCTTTCATTAGCAAAGCCTGTGAGCCTAAAAGTGACTTTGGAAAGCAGGATATTAACCTTTACAGCTCCTAATGCCGTATTACAACAACTAATCCTACATTCCAGGGCAGGCTGAAAAATGAGGAAAGGATGGGTAGAAGAGAAAATATCACTCATTGTGCAAAATGCATTCACTCCAAAGGAAACAGATGGAAGTAAAGAGACAGGACAAAAAAGGAACCATAATAGATTTGGGTGGATTTTTCTGGGGATGTACAGAAATTTCCAGAGACCAGAGGGGCTCTGGAGGGATTTACTGAAATGACAATTTCATTTCCTCTCCTTGTCTTCACACCACTTCCCATGCCCCGCCACGAATTATCTGCTCATGACTGTTATGGGAGCATTTATCACCCAGGTGGTGAGGTCAGGGCAATAGCTGTCCCCACCAGAGCTGGAAACACTGTGGACAGCAATTCAGTTGTGTGGTGGGATGGTAAAGTCCCACAACATGGAGGGAGCAACGGGGCTTCTCAGTGGCTCTCAGCAACGCTCTCCTCTGGATGAAGTGTGGTATGAACAAAATTATTTCTCCCTGTTCTATGACACATAATGTTCTAAGACAAAGCTCTCCTTCATGCCCATGTTACCTCTCTAGCAGGCTCAACCCACCAGTCCATCTCAAAGGATGACAGTGTCTATTAAAGCCTTAGGACAAGCCAGGTCCGTCCCCATAATCTTACTGCTCAAACATTTCACTCTGTGTATTATAGGGATATCAGAGTCTGATTTCATGCAACCACATGTGACTGAGCCATAAGGCCATCAGACAATAAAAGTTTTACTTCAAGCTGCTGCCATGCACACACACAACAAAGTGGGAAGAAGAGGGATTTTGGCAGAGGAAGGAGAAACAACACTGTTTAAACAATAAACAGTGTAAACAATAAAACATCAGCCACAAACGGGAAAAGAGAGAGGAAAGGAGGGTCAGCACTTGAAAATACCGTTGTTTGAAAGTTGAAGTTGATGGCTGTGACCTGAAGAACATCTCAAGGCTTTGGTGTGCACCAAAATAGAACCTGAGCTTGAGTCAGTGATGTCTTCAGCACAGTCTTTTCCAGAGGTACAGAGTGGGGAACTACAATGCTGTCTGACAATGGTTTGGTTGGTTTTATCAGTGCTTTTTAACCAGCAGCAGTGACAAAACAAGGAACAGTGCCAAGAATTTGTTAGGATCTGGATAGCTGTTGAGCCTGTGGGAGGTTTTGCTCTAGATTATTCTTTTTCAGGAAAAGAGGTGGAAATATCACATGACAATAAATTGATTTGGATAACATTTTTTTCCAGAAAAGAAAAAAAAAAGAAAATTAATGCATTAAGATGAAAATTTCCTTCTCCGACATGTACAGGGTGGAATGATTCATGTTATTCAAGCAGTCTGGGGGAGAGAGGGTAAGGAAGGGGATTAGCTTCTTTGTAAAGTTTACGGTATTTTTTAAATTACAGAATTCTCTTCAAAGCCAAAGTCAGATCCCATACATTTTGCGTGCCTTCCAGTCTGCCTCTCTGCAGATGAATGCACTGATACAAACCCAACTATAAACCCAGACATCTAACTAATAATTAGATTTCATTACTGTAGTCTCAAGACAGCTCCTTGCATCATTCTTAGAGTCCTGACTCCCCACCAAGTTTGATGGCAAGGGAGAAAACAGAGGCCCTGGCTTGAGAGCCGGGTACAAACACATCCTGAACGATCACTGCCAGCTGCTGTAAAATTGCTCTCTATTCACCTTCCTTGATCACATTCTTGCTTCTCTGCTCAGACACCCCACTTCTAAACCATTTTTCTCTTAGTTTACACTCATGCGAATTAAACAAAATAAACCAAAGCAAATCAGCCCTGACTAGCTTTGGGTTTGCTCCCTTTCTGCAAGACACACACCAGGGCTTTGCTCACAGCATAGCCAAAACCAAAGGACAATTAGACTCCAGGTTCCCTTTTAAACTAAACATTCCCATCTAGGTCATGGGTTCTGCTCCAAACCAGACAGTGAATCCACCAAAGGATTCGTAAAAGAGTTCAGCGTTGCGGCACTCTGTTGCACAGCTCCTTGCAAATCACCATTACGCTACAGACTTTGGCGATGTTGACCTGATGAACTTCTGGTTCAGGATCTCACCATCCTACTATTTCACCTAGGTCTGTAGACAGGGAAAACATGTTTGTTATTCTTGAGGACAGATTATTATTTTTTTTCCTGGATTCACAACAGCTAGCAAGGAGCAAAGGGGGTTGGAGAAGCTCATTGCCTTGCTAATGTGTGGTTTGCAACGAGAGCTGCAGAAAAGCTTCTTGAAGGAAAACCAAACTGGCTTCAGGAATGAGCCAAACCCAAGTGTTTGGGAGGGATCTGGAGGAGAGGATGAAGAGTGGGGAGTGGGAGAGGTGAAAGAGGGTAATAAGAGCTGTGTGTGGTACTTCCACATAGAAAAAAGAAGCCTTGAGGAACGGATTTGGGATTCCTCCCTTTGGAAAGAGTTGAAAAAGGAGCAGAAGCCTGCATTTAAGAAGAGGTTAGAAATGTTTAAAAAACAAACAGACCAAAAAAACCCAAACCCATGTCCTTGAGGGTTTCTATCCCATGAGCACTCCCGTTGCAGGAGAGCACACTGGGTAAGGCTACGTGACCAATGAATGCATCCTGACCCCAAACACACCACAAGAATAATAGATCTTATATTGCGCTTTCCTTTTGTAGAGTTCAGAACATTTTATGGGAAAAATTGTGTTTTCCACAAAAAAATGTTTTCCAACAGGAACCAGAAAAAAAAAAAAAAAACAACAAACCAACCCAACTTTTAGAAATTTTCCATCTAAAGTATAAAATCTAGAGGGAAAAACCATTGGGGCGGGAGGAAAATTTTGTTTAAAACCAAAACATTTCGCTTCTGAGATAAAAGCCAAGGCACGGGGAGGGTAAAGTGGCTTGTCCAGAAGCCCACTCGGGACTTGCACCTAGATCTCCTAAGCCGCAAGCCAGTCTGCCTTCAGTTAAACTGTAACGTCAACAGAGATTTCAGGCAAACATCGAAAAAAGAGTGCTGTATTACTGGTAAACTCGCTGGGCTATAAACCAGCCTCTTTAGAGATCTCCGTGCCCACACACGTACTATTCATCACTGGTGTATAACAGAAAAGCAAGGCAGGCTGTTCCCAGAGAGACCATTTGCCCCCCTTATCCCCCTGTAATAACCAACCCACTGAAAGTGCGTAAAGCATTCCTTGCGCAATCTGCTCATCTGCTGTGTATAATATCACACGTACTATGTACAGAAGGTCAAGCTGTACAGGCACAAGCCATTCCCAAGGCTCTGAAATTCCTGCGTGCTCCATTCGGGCAACTTCTGTGAGTGAATTCCCCTGAAAGACACCGAGTTTCAGCCTCTCCAAGACCTCAAGATTTCCTCCTAAGCAAACAGCATGTTAATCCTACGTGGAGTTTTTACAGAGCACACGGATCATGTCACGTATGGAGACTCTCAAGATGTCATCTGCCACTTAAGAGGTACTAAGAGAGCCAAGAATAGCAGAAACCCAGAGCAACGCATACCCTTGGGTGCTCTACAGCTGTTCTTGAGTTTGGAAGACATGTAATTTTCACACCATTTCTCACCAACCTACATTCAGTCAACTCCATTTTCCCTGCTCTGTGGTCTAAACACACAGATCTCCAATTTTCACTTTGTCTTCTCATTCAAAAGAGTTGGCAGTGCCTGTAGGCAAAACCCTTTCAGTCCACTGCATTTCTGTGCTCTGATTTACATTGGCTTCTGGAATTGGCTCCCCTGTTTAATAATTATTTCATTAAGCAGAGAGAAGCAGAAAAAAACCAAACAACCAAACCTACCTGGATGGATTGATCAACATTGGTTGATTACTTTACTGCACAACATCTGGGAATGAGAATGAGGTGGAACACTGAGAACTGGAGATGAAAGATAGCACAGCAAGGTCAACCAGAAAAATGTGCCACTCTACCTCCTTCCCACCTCCTCAGTTTGTGGGTGAAGAAGTTTTTGTGACTTTCAGCCCTAGCCTTACCCATCTCTTCAAGCTAACCACAGACACTCCTCTAGCTAACAGAGGTAGAGAGGCTCCACCAAGGGGGTCGTTCATGTCATCCAAACAAAGAAGGAATGCATCATGAGGGAGGTAAATTTGTAAATTGGCTATTGTCAGTTATTAGCCACCATGTGCATGGTGACTAGCATAATGGACTCTTCTCTCAGCTGGAGGCCACCACATACCGTCACATACCTTCTCCATAAATGGAGCAAATCTGTTCCAGATGAATGGAGAGAATTTCACAAATTTTGCACTTAAAATCAGCATTAGGCATAACCAATCTAAACTATCACCAAACCTGACAGTAGAGGATACAGAAAAACACCTTGTAGGGTGAATTTCTTTTCCTGACTTTGTGGGAATTGGAACAGAAATGCTGGACCTGCAATAAGACCCAGACAGAATCCCAAGACTTATGGAGACAGAAGCATATTGTTGAGTTGAGTTGAGGGTGTATTGTACAGCCATACCCCTGTTGTGTCATGCTGCCAGTAGGTCCAACCTCCAAGGCTTTTAAACCGAACTGGGCTTAGATATTTAAGCTTGACTCTTTTTCTTAGGATCTAAGTGAGTTAGGCACAACGATCTCACTGAATTCCCTTTCTACACCTCTTGCGGGCCTCTAGAAGCTCCAGCTTTCTACTGCTGCTGTGCTCTCCAACTAGCTACGGTTCAGTTCTACAGAGAGTGCTGCAGTACAGCCTGACAACAAAAGGGTTAACACAATACCTAAGGCATGCTTTCAACATACAATGAGATTAAAAGTTGAACTTCTGTGTGATTTACTGGCTGATGTAGTACTCGGAGAAATATCATCCTTTACCAGTCCCAGTGGCCCATAACTCATTACACCCAAATCCTCTCAGGTTCAAGAATTCATAGATCAGATTCTTGGTGCATTTATCTGCTTTTTTTAAAGTATGAGCCTACCATATAAGCCTTAAAACAAACTCCACATGAGGAAGAAACCTCTCAGCAACTGACAGCAAAGAGGCTGAGGGAGCTGGGCATGTTTTGTTTGGAGAAGAGGAGGCTGAGGGGAGACCTCCTTGCCCTCTACAACTACCTGAAAGGAGGGTGCAGAGAGGTGGGTGTTGGCCTCTTCTCCCTGGTGAATAATGAGAGGACCAGAGGAAATGGTCTGAAGTTGCGGCAGGGGAGGTTTAGATTAGCTATTAGGAAGAATTCCTTTACTGAAAGAGTGGTCAGGCACTGGAACAGCCTGCCCAGGGAGACGGTTGAGTCACTATCCCAAGAGGTATTTAAGAAACGTGTAGATTTGGCACTTCAAGGCATGCTCTAGTGGCAGAGATTGTAGGGGTTTTTTTGTGTGTGTATGGTTGGACTCGATGATCTCAAAGGTCCTTTCCAACCATGAAGATTCTATGATTCTATGATTAGTCCTTGACAGTCACCATGTCTGTCAGACATGCCTTCTTCAAACACCAGGTGATCAAGGTCAAAAGAAACTCTGTCTCCCATGACAAATCGGACTTATAACAGTCCAAATCGAAATCCATCCTCTGGCTAACATCCCCTGTGAGGCATGAAGAATGGAAATCAAGTCCAAGGACCCCTATATCAGAGGAGGAACATGTTCCCGATGCCACTCTGGCAGCCAAAATGCTTACTACTGCTGGAGCCCTCTGTGCAGACATGGGGCAGGGATCTGCTATGAATCTGTTTTCTCCTGACTTTCTTCTTCTACTTTTGGAGCAGAAAGCTGGCTGAGAGGGACTGCACATCCAGCCTTGTGTCCAGTTCACCAAGGCACTTCACAAAAGGGCTCTTGCCTGCCGCCCTAAGATGCCCCTTGAAGTCAGTGGAAGCGCATCTGTTGGGTCAATAAATGTTGGGTTGAGATCTAGAACAAATGGACTTCGGATTTCAAGATCCTGTATCTATCCATAAAGCGCTATGGCATGTGTCAGCTACCAGTCGAATACACAGGGTAGATGTGAAAAATAACATCTCGTGAGAGAGGGCCTCAGTGATTGGAATAAAAAAATTGCACTAATTTAAATTGGGACCAGATTTGCTCAGGAAAATTACAGAAACAACAAAATCATTCTATCCAGATATGTACTTTTCTCTAAATCTTAAAAGAAAAAAGAGAAAAAAAATCCCAGTTTGGCTTGGACTGAACTGAGTTGAGTAAGAAAACCAAAAGCAGTCACTAATTAATTGTGTCTGGTTTTCTGGTATTTATGCACCATAAAAATTAATAAGGGACTTCTCTGTGAAAATAAATGGTTAGCTGGAAAGCCGGTTTTGGCCTTTGTTTTTCGCTGTTAGTCATAGCCTCTCAGTGAGATTCCTTGAAACTTCAAGCTGGTTACTTCCCAGGAACTTTTAGTGATTTCCAAAAGCCAACATTTCAAATGAGGAATTGATGTCGTCTCCCTGATACCAGCATACAGAGACTGGATGTAAAATTTAACTGTTCATGCTGATTCCCAGTCCTCGTATTCTCAAGGCGCACGTATGCAGGAGCAGGAGGCACAAATTTTTAAAAAGCTACATGTATTTTTACACCTCTATATAAAATTTCCTGGATATCAAGATTCAATCACCAAAGCTTCTGTTCTTAATTGTAGTAATCACCTGTAGTGGCCATATGGAGGTCAGCAGGTTTTTTTCTTTTCTACATAAGAGGCTGCAAAGCTGGGCAACATTTAGACTGATCAGTGGAGTCTGGTGCAGAGTCTTGCACTGATCTGTAGTTCCAGCCAGTCTCCTCATATAATCCAATCTGGCACTTGGAGATGTCAGCCTAGTCCTTTAAACAATATATTCTATGAGTATGGTATTAATTATTGTACCTGAGCTGAAAATTTATGTGTTCCAGTAGGTTTATCTGGTGTGGAGCCGTGGAAGTGATAGGGGAAAACTACTCAGCAAGCAGCAGATTCAGAACACAGCAAACTTCGCTTGGACCTCACCATAGACTCAGATATCTGATATTACCCGCCTTCCTGGTGGAGTTCCCATACTCCTTATCAGCCTCTCAGTCTCTCAAGAGGCAAATCCATTGCACCACCACCATCCCCACCCGTGGAAGCAACATACAGCAGCCTGGGTGGGCTGGCAGAGGGAGAGCGAGCGCATTGCTTTCTGCTGAGCAGACCTTGATGCAGATCAGCAGAGCTCAGCGGACATGGGGAAAAGGAATCCAGGAGCCTACTTCTAGGTCTTCATGAGAAAAAGCAGTGCTGACACCACACCATTGCATAGCAACTGGGAGCCTCAGATTGAAGATCCTGGGCCAGCTGGTCAACTGGAGTAAATCAAGATAGCTTTTGACATTGACAGAGCTCTCTTAATTGACATCATCTGAGGATCTGGCCCTCCTCTTTGTTTTTTGTTGTGTTTGTCATCTTTGCAATTTTCCTGGAATCTGAGACTTGAGCTTTTCCCCTTAATGAATCCACTTCCTGCAGAAGTACAGCACTGTAGGAGGAGTCCTGTTTGGGCATTTCTAGGCAGGAAGGCCTTCCTTGAGGCCTGTGGAGAGCTGCAGGTGTTTGGCTTTGGATGAAAGGAGGAACTAACAACGCTGGTTTATTCCTGACATTACTCCTGATATTTTACTCAAGTATTTCAGTGATGTCAGAGCCAAACCTTTGGAAAAAAAAAAATATACATACTACACAGGGTTGGAACAAGTGAATGGATTAAAAGAACACGATTATTTTGATTACCTTGATTTAGAGCACCAGCAGTGCTGAATCATGTTCAGCCAAAGAAATATTACGGACAAAATTTACTTCTTTATACGCAGAAAAGCACAAGAGGAGGAAGGCAGGGAGGAAAGAAAAATTACTCTGAATCAAAAGACGAAAATATACACCAATTCAACATTTTCTTCTTGTAATGATTTTCTTTCGTAAGAAGGCAACCACAAAACACAGAGATGTTTAATCCATTAAAAGAGCAGTTTTCTGGACAGAATAATCTGAGTTTAGTCAACCCACCAGCCTGCTTCTCACTGGGTGGGCTCTGGCTGGGGAGGGGATAGGCTTTCACTTGATTCCTTCAGAACAGGTCAACATGCCACAGGCTTCATGGATGGTATCTAATAACCTTTGCTGGCAGATTGTCAACATGAGCACTATGGGAAAATGGATTTCCTCAGAGAGTAGCACAGATCTGAATGTCAGCTGGTACCACAGTGGCAAGGGGGAGGATGACTTTTGGTGAGAGCATGGGGAAGAATGAAATTCTGGTTCTCTTTTGTTGGTTTCCTTCACCACTCATTCAGCTCTTCCGTTTCCCTCAAAGGTTGGAAAGGCAGAAGGATCCCCTGCTTTTTTGCAAGGTACAGATGGACAGAGAGAGGTTTTGAAGGTCTGGCTTGAACCAGAGCAAAGTAAACCATCCCTGGAGAAAGAGTGACTTTCCTTAAGCACTAGCACAGGCAAGGGCAATCAAAGGATTCAGATCTCTCCTGTCCCTTGCGCCTCTCCTCAGGAAGAACATCAGGACCATTAAGTTACAGCAATCACACACAAACACTGATGACCTGTTTGGAAGATAACGTGGGACGATGAAAGAAAAAGCAAAGGCTTCTCTGTCATGGCTTGAGCACCATTAGACTGTCATCCTCCCTCCAGCAGTTGTCATGGTGGGGTTGCACCTCATCTTGGACATGGGAGGTCTAAATCCAAATTTCAATATATCTTTGCTCTTAAAAGTACCAGGTCTTTGGATGTTCTGCCACAGGCCTGCATGCGCCTCTTATTTCGTAACAAGCTCTCAGGGAGCTCAGCTTTGTCTTGATGCAGAGTAAAAAAATACATGAAAGCTCACAAAAAAGTAACACTCCTATGGTAAGTGAAAGAGAAATGGTTTCTTGCTCACATTATATATATTCACTCTGCTTTCATTTATACACAGGCTCACACAGACATGCAGGTCAGGTCTTAATGGCACAGAGCTGGAAGAAAGGTTGTGTCTGTGGTCCTGTTTCTATTGAGTTTTCTGTGCATGGAGCAGAGCTCCGTCCATAGGGCATTTTCACACTAGAAAGCTGAGCTACTGTAGTATCAATGACAAAGACCAAGCAAATCTAGCCATGATAAAATGACAAATCTAAGTACCTTCTTTCTTAAACTTTTGTTTGCTTACTTGTTTTAATGAAAAGAATGGGTTATAAAGTCACAGGAAAAATACACACGGTCTCTTTAATTCATTCAGTTAAAGAAATGTTGGGACTAGGTCTTTACAAAAGCAAAAGAGGTTTGCCCCTCTCTGCTCTGGCAAAAACAGGAAAATACACTTTTTATCCCTCCAATTAACACTTCAGTTAAAGATGATTTCCCCATTAAAAATTATTTTTTTCTCATCAAAAAGATCATTTGTATTCAAACACACAGCAAAAGAAACCCTGACATCCAACAAGCCCTGAACGCAGCAGGTAAGTGAGGAAATCTGGTGCTATATAGAAATTCTCAAGAGGTGTCCACACTGAATCCAGTCCTGACACCCTTATGTCTCTGGAGTGAGCAGACACCCAGTAAAGCCTCTGCGCTGATGCATCCCACCGGCAACTGTGGTACGTTAAGGGGGAAAGGAGAAAGGATCAACTGACAGAGGCTGAAGGTTGGGATTCCCTGGAAGGAAAATTCAAGGGAAGTCTCTTGCCTGAAGCTCACCCTGATCCCAGGCATCTGGCTGTGGGTCCTTCCCCACCAAAGTTGTCCTAACCCTCTGCCCTGCATTTCTACCTGTCTTGGGGCATGGCAGGGACCAGGCTTACCCCATCCTGGAATGAGTACAGAAAAACAGTTAGTTCCTCCTGGTTTCAAGAGCTATTTGAGGTTTAGCGTTGCCCCTCACCTTAACCGCAATAATGCTGGACGCCTTCCTTGACCTAGTAAGCCATTAATGATAGGTAAAATGCATGCAGGCTTACATGTACAGGCACAAACCTTGTGAGGTGGTCCCAAAACCACACCTGAACATGGGGCATTTTGGAGATGGAGCATACCTTGCAGTGCATGGCAAAGAGGTCTTCTTCACTGAGGATTTTCCCAGAAAGGTTACAGCTGCCCCAAAAGCCCTGTGCATTGCCCAGGCACTAAAACACACACAAACTGAGCCCCAGAGGACACGGAGTTAACTGCTCATTTCCCAGAACCCTCAGGCAGCATGTCACAGGCTAATAAAAAGAATAACGGATCATGGGGGAAAAACATAATTAGGCTTACAAACATACCCTAGGCTTCTGGTTTTGTTTCAGATATCAGTCCTACCAAAGGAGGAGTACTTTGTGTTTCTACGATTTCCTGAGTAAAATTGGGAGGAAATTATAAAAAGCAAAAAAACACCCACAAATGAAAAGTCCTTATCTTGACATGAAAATATTATTCAGAATCTCTGCGGATTGTTTTGCTAATTTCCAAAATGAATGATCAAATACTGAGTGATCCTTCTTTGACTGCCAATATTTTTAATAGGCATCTTAGTCAATGTTAGTACAGCTGTCCTTTCAAATCAACTCTTCTGATGACTCACACTTGGATTCAGAGATTTCCCGAGGTTTTATCTGCTCTCCTAATGCTCTTGGTGGACACGTCCTTGAATCCCGTCACATGAGAGAGCAGGAGGTGCCTTCTCATCCAAAACACACAACCCACTGGGCAATGAAAAGGACACACACAATTTAAAGAGGCAGGAAAGGAAGGGAAGGGGGGAGAAAAAACAAAAAGCAAAAAAAAAAAAGACGACTAGCAGGGTCATTTCATGCTCCAGCAGATCGGCACTTATATATAAAGCTCTTGGAACACTGTACTTCTGCAGCCACCCTCCAGCCTTACTCATGGCGAGTTCACATCACCTGTTTCCCCTTTGAGTCGACATTTCCAAAGACTTTGGCTTCCTGACATGCAGTTGGAAAACTGAAAGGCAAGAAAGTCTTCACATTCTGAAGAAAACACGGCTGCTTGCAAAGCCCCAGGGAAATGCCAACAGCCAACAGCAATGAAGAAGAGGAAGCCATGAGACACTATCCCTACTTTAGAATACAACAGATGATTTAATATTCATTTGAGGAATTTTATTTCTCCCTGATTAAAATTTTCCCATGTCAATTTGACTGAAGGTTGAAGGATATTCAATAGTGCGGTTGTGGAGGGGAGAAAACATTCCCCTATAAAAGCTCGTTCTTCAGGTGGAAAAGTGCTTTGTGGCCTAAAGTGTAACATGAGAGAGTTTTGTGTAGATAACCATAGTCTTGTTACTGCCCAGATTGATCTTGGTTCTTCTGAAAAAAATTAAAAATGGAGAAGTCTCTGAGCTGAATACTTTAATTTTGAAGCCTCCAGTAGCTTGAAATATCTCCAAACCTATTAAAACCCGAAACCAAAATAAACATTTTGTCCTCACTTCATGGAAGCATAAAGAATGTCTTAAATCAACTCATCCACTTGCCTGCCAATACCAAATTGCCCTGAAGAACATATTCTCCAGGGCTTTGTGAAATCAGCTTTAGCATTCCTCAAGCAACGGGGGGTTCTACCACGTTCCTGGAAAGTCTATTCCACAATCTGTTCCCATATCCTTTTTAAAAAGCACCATAAGGCGCCTGTTACCTGCAAGTACCGTAGCTGGAGAGGAATCAAATTTTCCATTCTGTGGTAAATCCCATGCTTTCAAATATCTTTCCAGTCTGGATCCAAAGGAAAGCAAAATATTTTCAAAATTTCCTACTACACACAATTCTGAGAGAAAGGGACACTTGCAGCTGATAAAACTTTTCAAGTCAATAAAGACAAATTTTTTGACTGAGTTCAAGGTTTATTGCTTCTATACAACCAATACGCTGCAGCATTTTAAATTGAAATAGAAATGAAAAGACATTAGGAAACTGAAAACCAAAACTTTTTTTTTAAATGAAAGTTCATCAGAATTAACATTTGCAAACCTTTTCAGTTTTATCAAATTGGCTTTTTCCAACAGGAAAACATTCCTTCAGAAAATTTCCCATTGGCTCTCAGACAGGGCTTTGCAATATCAAGGTCAGAAAGAGTGCTTTTTGTTTCTGCTCTCCAAGAATTTAAACAGCCCAACTATTTCTTTCCCAGAAGGTGCATTTCACAGAAAAATTATTATAGTGCAATTGAAGGATTCCTTTTAAATGGAAGGAATTTAAATATTTCAATCAGTGCATTCAGGAACAGTACACGACCTATGGTTAAATTCAAACAGTACTTAGGTAGAGCCAATTCTTTTTGTTTTCTAAGAATTTTAATTCATGTACCTTTTTTTTTTTCTAAAAATGTTTATCCAGTTAAGAACCTAAGTGTTCCTTAAATTAAGAAAAAGTGTCAATATACAACTTGAGCTACTTAAAATTGAGTCTGGGCTTGATGTGGATCATCAAATATTGGAGAAGGGGAAAAACAAAAAAGGAGAAAAACAACCCAACAAAACAAAATGAAAGAAAACAAACCAACCAACCAAAAAAAAAAAAAAAATAGAATCTTTCCCATTTGATGATCTTTGCCCAGGACATCAGGTCCTGGATACCAACACGGGGCAATGTTCATCCCTCTGTTCTCGAGATTGTGTGATCATATACCTAACATACACATATCTCTGCCAGAACCCAACTCATGCCACCTCCCATTCATTTCCATCTTAAAGACTTACCACAAACCCTTCGCCACCAAAGCCCCCCAGCATTGATTAATAATTGTTTGCAGAGGGAAGCTGCTTGCACTGTCAGCCATTTAGTATTGATTGAGAAGCACTCTGCGAGGAAAGACTGGGTGGCTCCAGCTCTGGAAAGTGCCAAGGAAAATAAAGCTGGTATTAGTGGTCCTCAGCTTCTTTGCTGGGGCTGAGAAAAAGGCAGTATTGTGGGCTGGGAGACTGCTTATCGAGATCATGATCTTTGCAGTTACTTAACAACAATAATAAGCACTGGATAAATAGGTGGGATACTCACAAGGGGAACAAACAGAAGGAATTAAAAGTGAATAAAGAAGAAGGAGGAGAGGAAAAAAAGGAAGGCGTTAGACTTTCCAGCATTCTGAGAGAGCATGGTTTCATCCTCAGTCGGGGGAAAAACAGATTTACTAAACACAGTGACTTCACTTGTTTGCATAGCATTCGGTAACATGTATTTTATTACCTATACTACCTCCACGTTAGCTTACAAAGCCTTTCCAGCGGCCCTGTGAAGGATGCCGAGCATATGGAAAAGAAATAAACCAGCTCGAGGAAGGAATGGCACAGCCGGGTGAAACAAAACAAAAAAAATATTACAGGCTAGAAACACACTGGTTGGGTGTAAAGAAAACTGAGTGAGTAATGCCCTGGGAGAAAATGTTTCTCTCCTCTGCCTAAGGTCAGCTCACCAGTGAGGGTCATTTGAACTGGTGATGTGAAGTGCAGACAGTGGTGAGAAGAGACCTCTCGCTTCTCCTCCCTTACAATTTATGCACTATGGACTTGTGGGGCATCGGCAGATGGAGGAGACATGCTGACGGGAAGGGTGAGAAGGTCCCATCTTCGCGGGATCAACCTCTGTCTGCAGCACACCTGCTCCAGGACCAACCACGCCAGGCACTGCCAGCACTGGGTATGGTAAAGCTGATCAGCCCTGCTTGATGCGTGGGCACCAAAAAATCAGGGGTCAGGCCATTGCACTGCACTGCAGATGTGAAGCAGAGTCTGTCTGCCAGCTCATGTGAAACATGCTGGCTATTTTTGGTGAAGGAAGTACCATCCTTATATGCAACCAGAGGAGAGAATGCCCCAAATGTGATTTCATTGAAATCAAAGTTGAGCATCTTTCTTACTACAAAATTTGGACTCTTGGTTATGGCCACAAGATATGACAATAATGCATGAAACAGGAAAACTGGTGGTCTGCAGCCCAGAGAGAAAAGCCCAGGAAAGCCCCAACAGCCATTTCCTATAGCCCAGCTCCACTTTAGAGGTCTCCTTTTCCGTCTCTCTGCACTAAGAGCATCTGTGAGCTGGAAGGAAGCAAAGGAGAGCCTGTGAACTGAGTACTAAAGTTCAACAGTGCCAAAAAATATAACAAAAGGAAAGCAAATCTCACTGGAATAAGAATAATAATAATTTAAAAAAAAAAAAAAGGGACGGGAACAGACTAGTATGAGGTGAACTGAAGTGATCTCAGGGTCAGTCCAGTTTAAAAAAAATATAAACAAGCCATCAAATGACTTGTCTCCTTCCATGCATTACAAGAGCAGAGGCTCTGCTTGCTCCTGGAGCAAAGATCACACAGGAACCATTTCAGGCGAGAAATCACCTATGCATTTATTTCATATTGAGCCCAAAGTAAGAAGAGGAGATGCAGATGAGTAGCAGGTGGGTTGCTGGACCCTGTGTGCCACACAAATGGCATTTGGTCAGGGTGGAATCTCCCCCATCTGAGATCAGGGCACCAAATTATGTAGGACCTGTGCAGACCAGACCCATGCAACTGTCCGCATCACTTCTCCAGCAGATGATGAACCTGCCACTGCTTTACACAGACAGGGGAAGAGGTTTGCCTGGGTAGAACATGGGTAAAAGAGTGACTTTTTGAATGATCTCCAATACCTGACCTTAGCTCAGCCACGCTTGCTCCATTTCATGGTCCTAACCTCGTGTAGTGTATTTTCTGACCTTTGGCCCATCCCAGGACCACACTTTTTCTTTGCCTTCCCCGTTATTATCGCCTTCACTTATTGCCTGGGGTTTAGTTTAACATGAGAGCTGTCCTCCTGTCCTGAACATTGGTTTCACCCTTGGTTTCTCCAGCTCCTGACCATGAACGGCCTTGAACACAGCACCACAATCCAGGCTCCGTTTGCCCTTGTCCATCAAACAACCCCCTAACAGCACATACAAGCAACATACCCATGATTTGACCTGCTGCAGGCAAATCAGGTCTTTTCTGGGCCCCAAATAGTCATGGTACAGCAGATGTGACTCTAATGGAATGAGCCCTTTTTAGAGGCAGTAGGTATTAACACAGATACAGCACTATGTTCACCCGTTCAAATGGCTTTCAGCTTACATCTGACCTCCTCAGCTTGTTGCTGGGGCAGGCAGATGTGAGCTGACTTCATCTGCAAAGACGTTGCAAACCTCGTGCAACGGATCTCCGCTGCTGATAATGCATATTAAGTCTCAACAAGGTTCCTCAATGGCAAGGTGAAAGTCAAAAAGCAGCAGCTCACAGCAGTGAATGAGGCCAGCAAAGAATGGCTAGATCTGATTTTATTCACATAAATTGGGCCTGTCTGTGACCATTAGACTGGACATGAGCACTGTGGTGGAGGGCAAAATGTACAGCCTAGAGAAGAGAGAGGCACGGCAGGGTACTTTAAGTGGCTCCTATAAGCTGTTAAGTGGGAGAAGTTGTCTCAGTGTCTACTGTGGTTAAGAACCTCTTATAGATGGGAGAAGTGCGTCAGCAGAGCTTTTCCACGCACTTTGGCTCAGGGCTGAATCAACAGAAGCCGTCAGCAATGCTACAGCCGTCCCTCAAGCAGCTACCTAGGGATGAGGGTAGAAGCTCCATGAGACTGGCTTGAACCAAGACTTGTTTCCAGCGATCCTGAGCAGGCAGTCCCAAGCTGCAAGGTGACCACGGGCAGGAGCAAGGACCTCCTGACCTAGTAATTGTGTATAGGACAAACAGCAACAACAGTGTTGCATCAGCTCTTCCTCCCAGCCAATGGTCAGCCATGCCAAGGTCTAGTTGCAATGGCCAGATATACATCACGGCAGAAATTCATTCTTTGAAAATGAAACCACAGCTGATTCCCCCTTCTTTGATTTTCAGGAGGAAATTTCTCAGTAAGACAGACATGAATTCTATGGGTTGGGAGGGAGCAGAGGGTGGAAAAACAACCAAACAAAAATTCCTCTTTCCCGTTAGCCACAGTGATTGCGCAATCATCCCAGGGTGTTGTCAGCTGGCCCATTCCAAGGAGCTCTCTCCCAGCTCCACCTGGTGGCAAAAAGGACGTTCAGGCTGTTGTTGTGGGCGTCAGACTGGGCTCCAAGGGGACAGGGATTCACTTGCTGCTGCTGCCATTTTGCATGAGTGGCCCCTGTTCTGCATGGCGTTGGCTTACCTCCTCTCGTGTGGTGGGAACAGCCCTTCACCCCATATGTAAGTAAAGCCAGTCTCCTGCACACTCGCGTGGTGGGTGTGGTATGGTAGGGAAATCCCAGCTGGGAGGAAGGCACTTAGGAAGAAAGCAAAGGGAGCCTTGGGCTGGCAGCCAGGCAGAGCTGACAGCTGTTTGCAGTATTTGCCTTGGGGCTGAGTCACTCCTGACTGTCAAAAATCATGAAAGACAGTCAAGAGTCCTCTCTGAAGGTGGTTAGAGCAGTCATATCTTCTAGCTTGGCCTCTAGGAGGTCCAAGGCTGAACTCAATTGCCCAGACACAGGCATCTCATGTCCTTTGAGATGACCTGAAGTGTCTCACCTGTCCTGCTTTCCTTTTCACATGAAGGAGAGGAATTTGCACCACTACCTTATGCTGGGGAAGATACCTTCAGCTTCATGAGAAGAAAAGGCTCTGGGGAGATGTTATAATGGCCTTCCAGTATCTGAAGGGGGCGTACAAGAAAGCTGGAGAGGGACTTTTTACAAGGGCATGTAGTGATAGGGCGAGGGGTAATAGCTTCAAACTGGGAGAGGGTAGATTTAGATTAGACATCAGGAAGAAATTTTTCACTAGGAGGGTGGCAAGACACTGGGCCAGGTTGCCCAGGGAAGCTGTCAATGCCCCATCCCTGGAGGTGTTCAAGACCAGGCTCAATGGGGCTTTGAGCAACCTGGGCTGGTGGGAGGTGTCCCTACCCATGGGAGGGGGGTTGGAATCAGATGATCTTTAAGGTCCCTTCCAACTAAACCATTCTATGATTCATCAGTGCATTTGGCATGACCATAATGATAAGGAGTTGTAGAAAGATTAGGTACTGATATAGGCATCCCCAGATAGCATGATATTAATCCAGGACCCTTCAAGGTCTTGATGAGTCAGACACCAAATCTCGATCAAGATAGCTCTAGGATTTGGTCACCTCCTGGTCCAAAATACAGCTCAGGCCACAAATTTCTCCAGCTGCAACAATCAGAACAGCAACAGCAAAATAATTGTCTGGTTTGGTTTTTTGCTGTTAACTTCCAAGAGAAGAAAAGAAAAAGAGAACAAGAAAGAGAAAGAAAGAAACCAAGAAGAAAGCAAAGAAAATCCTAGTAGCTGCAGACGAAGTGCAGAGCATCCCTCCCCAAAAAGCGGGAATTAATTTCCTCTCTTTTTCAAATGCCAGAAATTTGTTATTTTAAAACATATATTTCCCAAGAAAACAGAGAGAAAAAGGAACTATAAAAAAGTCTTAATTTTTTTCTAAATAATAAACATCTAATTTCTAAATGTCAAAAATTATCAAAAATCATGAACTGGCCAAAAGTCCTGGGACTGGCTCATAGCTCATTAAAATGCTACAGACCCAAGGATGTAATACTTTGACTTTTAACATAAAGCTGGTTACAAACACTGTTACTGTTATATACATTTGCAGAAAATACTCTCGGGAAGGCAGCATGTATCCTTTTGGATCTTCTCCGAGTTTACAAGTAACAGCCTGGCTTATACATGCCAGGAGCTGAGGTCACTGCTATGAGAAATATCAGGGTGGGAGAAGTGAAGCCTTTGTAGGAAGTTATAGGGGCTATAGAGGGCTAATGCCGGGTTCAGAACTACTGATGAAGTTGTTCAGAGACAATACAGTATAAGGAAAGTGGGGGAAAAAGGGGAGGCAAAGCCATGGTACCAACATTTCCAAAAAGGCTGCACCCACTGGAATCCCACTTATTCCGTAAACCGCCCAAGTATATATTAATCTAAAGCTGCATGGAGACCAGCAAAGCAGATGTCCCAATCTAACCTCCGCCCATCAGGATCTCCAGGGAAGTTTGCTGCAGCTCGGTGTCCTCCACCCACTCAGGCAGATCCCTTTGGGAAGGGAGAGGTGCCAATGTGAGCAGCGGCAAGGCACTGAGGTTGCAACACAAAATCCGCATTTTGCTCTCTCCTGGGGCAGAGGACAGCATAAAGGGCATTTCCAATGTAAAAAAAAGGCAGTATGAAAGTCATGCTCCCTCCCCTAACTCCAGAATCAGCCAGTATGCATGGAAATAACCAAGGTGAAGTCCGTAATTGCTCATTAATTCCAAAGCAACTTTAACAGTGGTCATAATAATTCCCATAAACTCTAGTTGAATTACAGCTCAGGTGGGAGACAGGCTTGACAGAGCAGTTAGGGGGGAGCATTTAACAAAAAGTTTGCGTTTGGTTACCTACTCAGATTTTATGCTTTTCACAAGGACAGTATTTTTCCCCTCAAAGTGATTAGGACTAACTCTATATCACAGCATCTGTTTCCTTCAGTTAGTGATTCCTACAACGAACGTACCAGACTTTTAAATAGTGAACTAGGAGCTCTATGTAAAGCAAGAATGTTCTAAAATTCTTATTTGGGAAGAAAAGTGCAGGGGGAAAAAAAAGATAACTGATTAAAAATAAATAATTCCTAAAATATGGAACATATCTTCAGTTCTGTAACTCTTGAACACTTAAATTATAAGGCCTTCCACACAGCTGTTTGTTTTGCATTTTAAGTGAGCGTAACCTGATAGAATGGGCTCTGGATTTCTGTCAGGATTCAAGAATAAACAAACCCAAAATACAACAGAAGTATGGATTCACGTGTAAACAACCTACACTTCCTGAGAGCGCTCTAGCACATCCCATACGTCAAGCATTATCAGGAAATTGAGATGTAAAACAGGTGGTGTGGGCAAGGTTGGCCTTGGGTTGATCTTGGCAACAGGAGCCAAGAGATGGAATCAGGAGACTTCAGTATTATACTGATGATCTTCTGAGGATTCTCTTATCTGCAGATAACCATGGGTAAAGTATTCCTGTAAATACTTGATTTCAGTGGAGAATTTTGGTTTCAATTCAGTTCAAATATGCTTTGATTTCCATGGAAAATATTGCTATTTTCATCAAATTTCCTCCGTGCCATCCCTTCCTTTGTACTTCCATGGACTGAAAATACCTTCCCCCCCCACCCCCCAAACGCTAGCTTATGAGAGTTATAGCTCAAACGCCTCCTGTCCCTGCTCTGAGATGCAAACCAAGCTCCCCAGCCAGTTCATGTCCCACAGTGCCCATGGGGGGGACACGCTGTACATCAGGGGAGTCTGATGTGACCAAGAGCCCAGTCTACAGGGGAGAGTGGGAGTAGAAGCAATTGAACTTTGATTTTCATGAGGCATCACAGCTGCATTTTCTAATTTAGAAAATGGTCCCTTTTCAGTTTTCCAACAAAAAATTGCTTTTTGCCCAGATGAAAAAGAAACAAAACAAAACATTATCCCATCAGTTGTTTTCAGTAACACCAGTGGCCTGTTTATGCCATTGAAATAACTCACTCCAGCTCATTTTCTGTCACAAAATCTTGCTGAAGCTTCAGAAAACTTCATGTGTGTCTTTTTTCTCCCCCTCTTTGTAGCTTTAAGCCATGATTGAAAGTAAAAACCTTCCCTCCACCAGGTAACGCAACACTTCCTTGGTACCACCAGTTTCTCCAGAGCAAAGCCCTCACACTGCAGCACTTTCAATTTCCAATGCATTTTACTGCCACAATAAAACAACAGCTGACTTCCCTGCATGGACCTAACCAGATCTCCACAAAATAGATGTTTGGCATCTTTTCTTTCACTTATCCAGTATTTACAATCATTTGCATTTCACTCGGAGGCACCACTAACTTTCCTTGAGGGATTCAACAGCATGAGACACCCACTGGAGTTCACAGGATTGCTTGAGTGAAGATTTCCACCACCTCTAATGTGGTGACCCATGAAGGAAAAGCAATTTAGGACAAGCATCATCATGCCAAGTCCATCACATGTGCTGTTATGTGCTCTATGCAGCCTCCACGCACACTTTGTTGTGACATGGAAATTAGGAAAGAAATAATTTGATTGTCTGTGAAGTCATTTCTCTTGATGGTAGATGGCACATTCCAGTGCCATTACAGCTGTAGTAACGGAGAAGAGCCAGCCCAGAAGGTAGAGGGAATCATGGAAGAGTCAACCAAGCAAGACCACAATCAGCCCAGGGCTTTGAGATAGGCTGCCCACAGCATCCAAAAAACCTAAGAATGGCTTCTTCTTGTTTTTTTCCAAATATCAGCTGGTAGAAGTATATTTTTTAAAGGAGGGTGAATTCAAAGTTAATAGCCAATGCAATCCAGAAATAAAACTTAGTTATAAATATACCCCCTCCTCACTATGTCCTTGTACAGCCAGCCTGTGTTTCTGAGCTGGGTACATACCCCAGTGACATGTCACAAGGAATAAAGAAAGGCTAACAGGCACAAGTGAGGTCATTCACACCTGGGGAAGGGAAAAGTTTGGTTTTGTTGAGGTTTCCTTGCCTCAGGAGACAATAAACAGAAGAACAAGAGAGAAGTAGCTCATGGAAAACACGATAGCAGCCCAGCCTTGATGCTTGGGACATTTTACCATTCTGTAAAATTAATCAAGACACCAAATCAGGTAAAGGACACTCACTAGTGCCTTAGACGTCTTCTTTATGCCCTTTTTTTTTTTTTTTTAATGCTGTGTCCAAAACTTCAGTTAAAGTGATACCGTGGTAGAAGTTACTAACCACATTTTTTCATCTTTAATCCTTACAAAAAGCAGTGAAGTCTCACACACACAGCGTCTTCCGTCCTTCTGTCTGAATCATCAAGTAGGGTTAGCTGATAGACTTTCCCAACAGATACTGGGAGATTCCCTAGGGCTGGAGGTCCCTCTGGTTTACACCTCAATGCCCAACCACTTTTGTTTTCTTATTATTCCCCCAGCCCTCCCAGCAGGCTGCCCAGTTCTCCTGCAACGTCGCTCACCCTGCTTTAACAAGCATAATCCCTTGAGGGATTCTTCCATGCAAGTGAGGGGGAGAAATAAGTGATAATTTACGATGAGTGCCCTTGCAATTAGCACCTTGGAAAATAACGCTGCCTGGGGAAGCTGAGAAGGCCATAAATGAAAGCGTAGCCAGGACAGAAGCATCATTCTGATGATAAGTCTAAATTCTTATTAAAGTAAGCGGGAGCTGGTGGTGGTGGAAGACAGGGATAACATAGCCTAGAGATAGGGGCACAACCCCAAGCAACCAAAGCTCTGAAACTCTTCTCCCTTGGTCTTACCTGGTGCAATATCAAGCTCTTTAAAGCAGGAGCTATTGGCCAGAGGGCACCTAGCAAACCGAGGCTACTATCAGAGACTTTGTATGGGTAGCTCATCATAGAAGGAGAGGTGGAGAATGGACTGAAACACAGGGTCTAAACTTGAATTCTAATATTTATAACTGATATTCTAATATCAGTTACATGGATGTGGTATTTCACACTCTGATCAGAGCCCCTTAGTGTCTTTCTGTTGACTCCTGAAGGCTTCATATCAGTCCCTGGGTTTGACACTCTTGCAATGAATGCTGCCAACTATTAAATTTATAGGATATGTGAAAATAAATATATAAGCATGAGCACATATACACACACATACAGGTAACCCAAGGCAATGGAGAAAGAAGACTATGAGAGGCACCACTTACTCTCTCTGTTGTCCTCTAAGTTTGATTACTTCTCCATTAAACACAGGGGGAGGTCATACTACCTCCTTTCCTTATATGGGTGCCTCAGCTAAATAATTAAAGGAAGCTGTGGCGGTTCAGTCCTTGAGCATGTCGAATGAAGCAGTGGAAGGCTATGCAGGGCCTACATACAGTGATAAGCACACAAATGGATTACCCTCACTTTGGTTGTCTTTTGGCATGAGGTCTTTTTCAAGGCCTGGCCACATCTTATCTAAAAAGTGATGAGTTTTTTGAGGTCTAGTTATAGTTACTCACCATTACAGAAATTATTTCAGTGGTACCTGGAGGCTTATGTGCTGGAGCAGCTGTGACGGATTTGTTTCTTGTTTTAGTCCTGGCCAACTGGGAAGGCCAGCCTTCCCTGAGATGTGGTTTGCCCATCAGCAGAATGAGAGAACTGACCAACAGGCTTAGTGTGTGAGGATTATTTGTAGAGCACTTGAATTTCTGAATCTATTTTAGCAGATTTAAAGAGTGGCAAGGAACATTCCTAGGCACTGGAACTTGGTTGAATATATTGTTAAAATATTAGAAAATCCCCAACATGCTTTTGGCTCAGGTAAAAACACGCTCCCAAGCAATTCCTGGGCATGGTTCAAGAGTTAGCATGGGCCAAGGGCCATTCCCAGGAGGTGTTTTGCATAGAACCCACCTTGTTCTGGAAGGCAAGAGTATTTAATAGGTTGGATGTGGGCTGTTTAATGCCACGTGGCATCAGCATGAGAGCTATGTTTAATTAACTAGTGGAGATGTAGCCAGAAAGTCTAATCCACTCCCTATACTGACACTGTGACTCTTGGAAGCAGGAGCAGGGGTGAACTGGGAGAGGATGTAGAAAGTCAAATGGCTCCTCCTCTTTTCCAAGCAACTGGTAGCATCTCCACTCACTATCTCTGTATCTCAGGTCCTGAGGGAAATGTTCCATTTTGTATTTAACAGCCGCTATACCCTTTATTTGCCTGGCTGCAGCCCACCAGTAGTGTAGCTAACCGCACACAAGGGAGTCATACGGTTAGCGTCATCTCCAGCCAGTTTGATTCCTCCTGTAAGACTGGTAATTGGCAGAAGTGGAGGAGACAGCTTCTAGCATAAGCCTGGAGAGCCAGGCTTGAAACAAATCCATAGGGAAACCCATGAATCGTGCTATTATCCCATCTGCTTCCCATCGCAGAAAGGCAGGATATGAATACTGAAGTGCAGCATTTTGTGTCTTTCCTGGCCACCTGTGGTACCCCCACACCTCAAACAGTGTGGAGGGCACTTACCACTACCTGGTTCTAGACGCAGTTCTCAAAATGACCAAGGCATGAGTTTGGGCAAGTCTCATCTCCTTTCTAGCCCTCTTTCATCTCTCTGACTCTGAGTTTTTACTTCTATTTAGACTGAAAGAGAGTAGGCATAGCATCTTCTCTTAAATAACTCAGTTAGGATCTCTACAATGAGATGTTCAAAAGCACCTACACAGCTTGAGCTGTGTTAATGATGAAGATAAATCAATATCTGGGACCTGGCTCTCCCATCTCATCTCTTCGTGATTGATTAGATTTAATTATTTATTTTTTTTGTCCAAGTGACAGTCAGATTTTCATCTTTCATGCTTATTAAAGAGGAGCTCTTTATAAAATTTGTCCCCTTGTTATTTTTTCTCCCTCTTTCTCCTCATTCTTTATTTTTTGCTCACAAATGCACATGCTCTTCTACATTCATCTCCACTCAGTCAATAGTTTCCTAGCTGGATTACACATGCAGTTCCACACAAAACACATCCCTCAGATGTGTAGTTAGAAGTTTGTAAGAGGTTAGGGCAAGTCCTTACTTCTTTCTAAATTGAAGACATCTCTATTGTTTATTGGATTTTACTTAATTCTCATGCTATCCTGCTGCTCAGCACATCCACAGGTGCACTCTGAAACCACCGTCTTGCAAAGACCTAGCAGCGTCCCTGAGGAAAGCAATGGGAGAAAAGGGGGAAGGAAACCCATTTTATTTTTCTGGAGGTGAAGTCTCTTGTTTGACACTTTTTTTTTTCTTTTTTTTTAATCCCAAATTCTTACAATACACATTCTAGCTTCACCCACTTCCGCTGCGGGAACAGCTGTCAAAACGCTGTTACATCCTAGGCTACTGCGGCTTTACGACTCACATTAGCAGCTCTTTAAGGGTCTGGCGGAGGCTGGCTGTGAGGTTTCAAGCCTGTGATTTCTCATTACCCAACTGCCAGGAAGTGTAATGCAAGGTTAGATGGAAAGCTGAAGGCGGCAGGGAGGTACGCTGCAGGGTTTGATGGGAGACAGAACCGAGGTAGCTCCATGGTTCCCCCATGTCCAAACCCATCACCTCCAATCATCCACACTTCCTGCTTAAAATCACCTAGACCAAACATCAGCCAAAGTGTCCACCTGGTTCCTCAGGGCATGGTGCTGCTCATTCTCATCACAACAAGGGGCAAAGCAAAACAAAAAGGAGAAGGAGCATTGGTTGTGCAGCGTTCTCACTGATTTAGTAAATATTTACTTGGGTGCATGCTGCGGACAATAGGCTGTGAGGAGTGTAACAATGCAATGCGATAAAGATACCATCATCTCTGTTTGAGGATGGACAGTGATGATTGCCTGTAGAGTACCGAGGAGACATCTCTTAAAGGGTTGGTTAAAGGCCTGGATGCAGCACCACAGTGGAAAATGAGACTGGAAGGTAAAATAAGTGCAAGAATTTTTCATGCATGGGAAGGAGAGAAATGGACAACCAACTCTGACTTAGTTAAGCACTTTGGAGACAGAAGCCAGTGTTTTCAAAGTCCTCCAACACACCATCAAGAACACAGTAGCCCTTGTTTAATAGTCTAACCTGTGATGTACGGAAGTCTATCAAGGGTACGCTGAAAGGACAGCTGTGTCTAAAGCTCTTTCCAAGCTTAGTTTTTCTATCACGTGCCCAGTCAGCCTGCCAAGCAACTTGGGTTGGCTGTCTGCTTGCCTGAACCACCTGGACCACACTTAGCTGCCTCGACAGGGTGCCAAACTGTTGAGAATGAGTACCTGAACACGTGCATGAAGGCCATTAAGTTACTGCAGGGTAGGAAACTACCTCCTGCCAGCTGAACCATTACTGGTTATGAGCTTTTTCTTACCCCACCCCATGCAGATGCTTTATGTTAACATGCTTACTTGACCATTGAGGGAGATGACAAGGATGACTGTGACTGGTTGCCTGCCTCAACAGACAGTAGCCCACTAATCTAAATAGCCTCTTGCTTAACAACCCACCACCTGCTATCTCAATAAGATCCTTTCTTCCACAAATTTTGTCTATTCCAGGGCTAGGGTTTGGGTTGGGTTGTGCGTTTGTTTGTTTGTTTGTTCTAAACTTCTTGAGCAGTTGGACCTCAGGTGCCTGCTGGTTGATTTCTCAGCTTTGTCCTCATCCTCACGAAAAAGCAGCATCTGTGAACCATCCCACAGATGGGGTCCAGAGAAGTAGCATCTCATTGCATGCACACACGTATGGGGGCACCATGTAGTTTCTCAGAGTCTTGGCAAACCCAAATCACCCATGTGCAAGGATCATTAGTAGGTTGTGAGATGAACAGCAACAGGGTCTGGTTATTTAATGCTCAGTTGAAGTTAATTTTAGGTACCATATAACGCCAAGGAGGCCTTAGTGAAGAAAAAGACATCTGATCAAGCAAGACAACACATAGCCTGGGATAATGACAATTTTTTTAATTGTTGTCATTCAGCCAGACTAAATTTGGCCACGTCCCCCCTATTTTCAGCTCCTGTTAGATACTCGATCAGAGTAACTTTGCAATCACTTCATGACAGTGACATTCTGCCAAGGTATCATGACTTCTCCAGCAAAGCATGATGACTAATGAAAAGCTGATGGAATCCATCAACCTCTTAAGTTTGTTTAACATCATATTGCTCAAAACACCGACACAGTAACTGGCCCAGCCCAGACCACTCTGTAACCATCCTGAATCAGACCGTACATTACGAGCTGTTTCACTGGGAGAGTAGAAGATGTGGGGGGGAGAGCAGGAATCTGGGGGTTTTGGTCTTGCTGTAGACAGGTCACTCCGTGGTCATGCAAAATTTGCATAGAGGCATTTCTCCAGCTTATGGCAACACTGCGAGGACAACTACATTTACACTTCTGAGACACTACGCTGGCTGTGATCAGAGGGCCAGCTCAAGGACCTAAGATGGACAGATCTGAGTTCACTTGGCAAGGGTCAATTGTTGCCAAGGTTGGGCTTGTTAAGGACCTGTTTCCTGGGCTGTTGACTCTGCTTTCTGCAGGCAGAACTACCGCAGAGAGAAAAGGAGAACACTTTCTCCTATGAAGGTTGTGAGTATCCCTTCCCCTGAAAACCTGATGGCTTTCAAACGGGGAAAGACTGCAATGGAACCAAACAGATGAGGATCTCAACCACCCAACCAATTAATGGGGATTATTTCACCACCCTATTAGGTTATATGGTCTTTTGGGGCTTACATTAGCCACAGGGACAGGCAGGTTCCAGGACCAGTGGTCAGGAGTAGTGCTGAGGGAGGTACAGAGGCTCCCGCAATCACTGAACATAGACCTTTTTCAACAGATACAAAGAAAGAGGAGGATGCTTCAAGTATAATTTAAAATACATTTATTGTTTCATTTGTTCTGGCTTTTTTTGTTATACAAAGATGTTAAATAACTTAAATACATTCTCAACAGTCACTCAGAATCAGATTTATACCTACAAGCTGTACATATGAGGTAGAGAAAAATAACTTAGGCTCCCATAAGACATTGGAAAAAAAAAAAAGAAAAATACTAATCCTTCATGTTAGTATTCCCACCTCCCTTTAAAAGGAAATGCCATCCCAAGTGTGCAAAACAAATCCTAGACTTTACATTCAGGCCTCAAAGGGCATTGTTAGAGACTGGGGTCGATTGGAACAAGGGAAAATTCCTGTGCCTGTTTGGTGATCACTGTTTCAGATGTGTCCATGTCCAGGGGGTGCTGGCAAGGTTATCCACACATAACATTTCTTAGCCCTGAACTCATCCCCACCTCTATTAACCTACGTGCCTATGTCTTTATCCCCTTTTGTTGTCAGCGGGGAGAAACTGGCACCTCCACATGGACCAAAACACAGCCTAGAGGTGCCTACACTAGTTGCAGACAGAGCCTCGGCAAGCGCACCTGCACCATGGGCTCCTTATCTAAGGTGAATGACTCCAAGCCCATTGCAAATGCCCCACTACGCCAAGCATGTCAGCACCTCTCCCAACTCTCCTAAGCAACCCTGTGAGTGAAAGAGGAATCTCCTGTCCTTTTGGGTCACCTGGCCAAATGCCACTGAGAAGGGTTTTGCCCATTTCTGAAAACCTTCAGCAACAATCGAGAAAAATGCATTGTTCAGATGTGTCCCCTGATAGCCTGCTGAATTTTCATTTGTCTGAATCATTTATGGTCTTAAATGACACCCTACTCACTCCTTGCCTCTGAAGAAACATACTTATGGAAAGCCTACTGTGATGCCAGAGCTAAGCTGTGCTTGCAATATCCATTCTCTTGTCCTTCCAATATCCATTTTCTTTTCCTTCCCACTCACAAATACTTGAGATTCTGCTTTTTTTGTTCAGAAATATTCTGTTTCCTGGAGTTTCCTGGAACCTGCAAATAACTTGGTCAAATCCAATGTTCACCAGTGAAAAATAGATTTAACAGCTATTCAGTGGTAATATCCACGGTCCTAAACTTAACTGCTTTAGCAAGGACCAGATTTCTACTGGCCTGATCCTGTGCCATACTGAGCCTCCTTCAAGTTACAAGGGTAGTAATGGTTATAAAAAGCACTATTCCTCTTGTGAGAAAATGTTGCTATCCAAAAGTCATCACCTACTTAGCATCCTGAAAACGAAAAGCCAGGATGAGCTGATCATGGAAGCCAGACTCAACCCAACAGATGTGCACAGAGCTGAATAAACCAGGAACGAAGAGCTTTGCTGCACCTGTTTTATCGAGTACAGAACAGACCTAATTTTACTGCAACATCAACTGAGGAATTTTTCACAGGCACTATAATCCACCAGAAAATTACCTTAAGCAGCATCTACTCCATGAAAGTACCCTTGAGAAATCTGTCCCTTCATCTGGGTTCTCATCCAACCCTACTACAGCCAAACCAACCTAATTTCTCCTCATTTGTTGGCTAAAATAGGGCAGCTAAAAAACGATTAACAAAGAAATTCAAAACCTGGGCTGAAGGAAGGCAGATGTGTATGAGCTGGCCAGCCACAAAAAATCCTCAGAAATTATTTCGCCCCTGCTCAGGTCTCCAAACCAGCAATCCCAAGAGCTCTTTTGAAAACAGATGGTACATAACTCATCCCCTGCTTCCAAAGGTGAATGACAGGCTTGCTGAACCGCAGCAGACTAAGTTCCCAGCTCCCCGGTTTTACACTGCCCCATTCAAATAGATAGAAATTGCTTGTGTTGTATCAAGCCTGGAATTTGGTCCTCTTCGTTTAACCTTCCCATGTGCTCAAACTGTATTTTTTTCACCAACAACATTTTTAAGAATCATTCTTCCAAGGCCAACTAAGATTAACAGCAAATATTTAGTTATTGTAAATAGGTTTTGGTTTTCCTCCATCCAGAGCCAACTGACGACCAGGATACACAACTGAAAAAGGGTAATTTTAAAGTTTCGGGGTAGGTTTTTGTATTTTAATTACAAGCTACTCATTCTTCATAACTCACTTTTAGTGTCAAGAATTTAAAAAAAAAAACAAAACAAACAACAAAGCCCCTTTGATTAAACACAGCTTTTTCTACCAACTGGAGTCTTTTGAGAGCTGGAAGACAATGAGAATGTAATGTTTAGGACTTGTTTTGCATGTCTCCACATCCGGCATATATGAGTCAGTCACACAGAATAGAAGCTTGTTAAAAAACAGATGACGGGTGCAACAATTATTTGTGTGGGGTTTTATTTCTTTTAATAGAAAATTCTAATATAAAACAGCAAACATTTTCAGTTTGCCTTGTTTACAAAAATATTATATATTTTTTTTATATTTCTGACATAACTAAATGCACTATTCAATAAAAATATTCTTCCATCAGCTAACTTCTCTTTTAAAAAAAAATAATAAAAAAGTTATATAAATAATGGTTGCACCCCCCCACCCCAAAACTGATCTTGCAAGTCTTGCTGGATCAGCTTAGGAGAACCAACATTTGACACTTTTGCGGGGACAGGGGGTGAAAGGGGATCAGAAACCAGAGACACCCCCTACACCCATCCATCCTTCTCCAGTTACATCTGCTGCAAAAAACTGCCTCTCT
>VWZL01000641.1:59392-76756 GCA_013396915.1 Stercorarius parasiticus
AAAAGGGAAAATGTTGCTTTGCACTTTTTTTTTTTTTTTACATGAAATGACACCATGAAAGACTCATGGACCCAAATCCACTCTTGTAGTAGTTTTACAAAAATGAGTAATTTCATTTAATTGCTCTGGAGATCCAATGGTGTGGTGGCAGAATTAGCCTCTCTGGAAAAATCCAATTTCATACAGCTGGAACAAAAAGGGTTTTACAGGACACTACCCAGTATTTTATAGAGGACTTCAGGGTCTCTTATCTAGGGTTTTCTGAACTTACGGATGAGTAGCAGAAGCTTCTGCTCCATGGGTTAATTGAATTCCAACACACATCTATCACCAGGAGAAAACCCAGGTCAAGGACTTGAGGGGGTTTTGAGAGGGTTGGACATTCTACCAGCTGCTACTTGTTTCATCCTACTCAAGCTCCACTGGATTTTTCCAAAATGAGGCTTTTCCCCCCATTCTTTCTTCAAAGATAAGGCAAACATTGGAAAACGCTGGAACACCCCCCAACACCCAAAACACACGCAATGCAGTGGGGGAAGAAAAAAATAACCCACATATGTTTTACCACCATAGGTCAAAAGGCCAAGAAGACAAGTTCTCCTGATTTCAGAGTGTTAGTATATTTTATACACTGCCTATACATTTAACACATGTGCCTCGCTACTATTTATTTATATTTTTTTTTTAACCACAGGAGAATAAACCTTGCTATTTACAATATATAACAGGCAAGTAATATATCCACATTAACATAAATACAATTTGTTTTTTTGTGGGTTTTCTGTTGGTTTTTTTTTTTTTTTTTAAATACTTACAGAAAGCATCCAGGCTTCAGTGCGTGAGTTATAATACACAGAAGAGCTCTTTCACTCAGTAGTTCATTCACTCTTTGCCTCTTTCTTCTAGTCAGGCTTTGACAGTCTGCTTTATTGCTCACCCATCTCTCTCTCTCCCCTTCACTGCCAAATGCACCAGGATACCTTATCCCATCCGACCCAGGCATTTTCTCTGCAACAATACCGATGCCAACACTGCCCTCTCTTCTGCATCTCGGGACTCATTCTCCTCTCACACCAGTGCAATGTGGAGTTACTCCAGCGAGGTCAACGGAGACAGAGACACCAGTGAAAAGAAGGAAAATGAGGCCCATGGTTTAAATATAACAATAATAATAATAATAATTAATAATAATAATAATAATGCACATAAATTGCGGCCCATTCTTTAATTAAGAACAAATATTTTTTAAAAAAGAATGGAGCCAGAAATAGTAATTCAGACCCAAAAGTCCTCATGTTTTGAACAGGTTTGGATCTGGCCTTACTTTGGAGGGGAAGAGCTATTCTAGCACACACGCAAAAATGTAACAGTGAGTTTGCACATATGTGTGAGAGAGAGAGAGAGACAGAGGGAGAAAGAGAATTTAACATAATACCACATTGAAACCATAAGAAGGTCCTTCTGAAGGGCTTTACAATAAATAAATGTTCGTTCAATATTTATATATACATATTTATGTGCCAGCGTGTGTGTATATATATACACACATGCACACACTGAATAATATGTTTCTAGTCAGTTTATTTTTTAAACCATTAGATAAACTGCTCATGGGTGACTTGCAAAGCAGCGCATCTCCCAGAAGCTGCGAGACCTTCTTGCAAACTTTCTGTGTCGAATGCACCACCGCACGTTTGCCGCGGTGGAAGGGACAAATGCTGTGTGTGGGTTCCTCCTTCCCCAGCACTACACCAACTTCCAGAACTGTACAGCAAATAAGCAAACCTCAAAAAAAAGAGACAGTGCACTTCACTTTGCAGGACCATAGAGCTATTAACAGTAACATCCTGTCCCTCCCCATGCCCCCACCTCAAGATTTGATGACAATGAGCCAGGCTGGACTGCAGGTATTTTTTAGCAAGGAAAAAGAAATACATAACTTTTCTCCTCCCAGTAGATGCACCTGAACAGATTAAATATTAGTGGCTACTACCTGGGGAAAAAAATTTAAAAAGAAAGAAAAGAAAAAATAATGGTCCATCTTAGAAAACTGCTCTCTTTTTGTTTGCCTAACACCTATTACTGCTTGAAAAAAATCCAGCCAGCTTTCCTCTTTTGAGAACCAGATCAATATATAAAATAGGTGGCAATTGCTACTACTGGAGAATCAAAAATTGCTACCAAAAATAAAACAAAATGCCCTCTGCTCTCCAATGTTTCCTCAGAAAGCTTCGTTGAGGCATTCACTGGCTGCTTCCAATCCACTTTTACATGACTGAAGGATGTTGCCACATCAAGTCCTGGATTGTAAGTATCCTCTTCAGAGGAAAAAAGAAATGCTGAAAGTTGTCATCTGTTTCACAGCGTCAGAGCGATTTCCCTCTGCAGTCAATTTCTGGCTGCTCTGGCCACTTGATAGTTTGTCTCTGCGTCAATTAGTTGCTCCGAATCCAATAGTTGGTTACCATTTAGCAGTTGTATTTTTAAAATACAGTTCTCGATCTAGTGGTTAAAAAAAAAAAAAAATCTTAAGGTCATAGGGTTTACATACAGCTTGTGTCATGTACCACTGCCATGGTTAGAGTAAATGGAATGATGACCTAGTAAAAGTCAACTCCTCCAGAGGTCTGATCCAGTCCAAAACGGCTGTTATACAATGCAAGACAGCACTGCGTTCCAAGATACACTTGAATTTCTCTTGTCCTACTCAGAAACACACGTCCAAATTCAGCTGGCATAAGACTAAAAAGTTCCAGTTTAGATTTCTGAAGCAATTACCACAGGGTGAATTCAATCATCAAGAGGTGGGAAGAGGAGAGAAAAATAAATCATGCACAAAGTGAAAATAAAACAAAAGTATCTAGTGGTTTTTAAAAATAAAAATAAAATTAAGACAGCGATACTGATAAAGAAACTGCATTTGGAGAAATTGTTTTAAATTGTATTAAAAAAAGAACACACGATTGGACTGAAGGGGACAGGCACGTCTGGTTTTCTACTGTCTTCCCAACCTCTTTCTTGGATATATTTCTGTCTGCAACATGGTGGACCCAACGTTTTTTGAGCTGTACTTGGTGATCAAAGCATGCGGATACGGAACTGTCGTTAAAAAGGTTACCCTCCCAGTGGGTCTCTTTGTCAGAGCCTTGTTTGCTCAATGTGCAGAAACTCCACTAGAGGAACCATCAGGGCTGCTCCTGCTTACCCTACACACTTCTCTCCAGTTTTAGAAGGGGAAAAAATTTAACCGCTTCCCGTACCATCGCATTCAAAGCAGAAAGATCTTTCTTTCGTATCTGCTTAGCTCTCTAAGCAGTTGGGTAAGCTTCAGGAATAAAGTAGTATAGATTATTTATGCCAAAGAGAATATATTAGCCCAGGAGTTCATGGAGGATTGGTGAAACGATCAATATGTTCCAAGGATAAATGATCTGTCAAACTGCGTAGACGACTAAGGTGAAGGTCAACTGGTGTCTAACCCCAGTGTGACAGGCACTTATTTCCACATGGTTGGACCTCATTAAGATTCAGTCTACAGGAAAACAAAACAAAACAAAAACAAAACAGCAACACAGCTGGGTCACCTGTACCCTACAAAGTGCTTATGTCTCAACATAGCTTTCAGATCCCAGAAGGTCAATCAAACCCTGTTTGTCTCCATATGTAGTTCTCGTAGATCGTCATCGGCCGTCACTGAGGGTTGCCATCAAGCAGAAGATGCATCAGTCTTTGCAGGTGTAAACCTCTTCTCTCTGGGTGCATTGCTTGCATTCTACATAGCAGCACCAACGGACCTGGCACTGGCACGGACGGGTGACCACCCGGCTCTGCGTATTGTGCCCTCGCCCACAGCAGATGCTGTCACAGTTCTTGTCTTTGTAACATTTCCTTCCTGAAGTCCCAGGCGAGTATCTACTCATCATACAGAAGCTCGGGGAATCGTCAATGTAGACAAGATCCGTAGTCCTTGGGATCTGATCACTGTGACCAGGGATGGACTTCTTGGGTGGGGAGATATCTCCTTCCCCTGTGGCCTCGTTGGTAGTGCTGCCCACTTTGAGCGATGTCTCATACTTCTGCTTCAGCTGCTTCCCTATTTCATGGAATGGAGAGAGCTGCCTCCAGCACGTTCGGACAGTACAGGATCCAGATACACCGTGGCATTTACAGGTTGTCTCCACTCCAGCTTTGATAACCTGCAGACACACACGGCCCCAAAAGAAAATCAGTTATGGGGGAAGAAATCAAGACTTAGGGGCGGGGGGGGGCGGAAATTGCTAGAAGAAACTCCTGGAACACAAAGTTGATGACAACACAAAAACTATCTATTGGAAGAGGACAGAAAACACACGCTACAGGAAATACTTGTTTTAGAAGGCTCCCTGTTACCAGGAATATGACATTTGCCCACCAAAACAGCGCTTTATTGGCTAGTTAATGATAATGGTAAAGTGTACAAAGGCTGTCCAATGCAGGCACTCATCTATGTAGAGAAAGGTCTGAAGCCGTGATACAACTAAGAGATTAATACATATTTTAACCTATATATCTATTTTAATAAGAACAAGGGGATACGATGTAACAAAAGTGGAAGGAGTTGGCTTAGTGAAGAGGGAGCGCACTGCTGTAACACACAGAAACACACAGGTGGGGTGGCACATGCTCCAGAACATGAGCTTGGACAGTAGGAACCTCCTCCACACTACCTTAAACTTATGCAGCTCTCAATTAGCAGCACAGGCTCAGTAGAAACATGGTTAAGCTGTGCTTATAATTATAGCTGTGCTGAAAATAACGCTGAAATTATATATAAGCCCTTGAGAACAGCGTGAATTGCCATCACCAAAACCAGCAGCTCCAGGGAGCTTCTGCCTCTCCAACACATCTTCAGGATCCTGTTCTATGGTGCGGTAGCATGTTCAAAAGGACCTGACAATTCTTTTCTGCTAACAATGAAGCCACCTGCATGTGCTTTTAAAATCAAAGCATGCCATTGCATGTTGGCCAAACACGTGTTTAACGAAGCACTTTTTCATGTAGGGTAAAACCCAAGGCTGCCACAGTCTCCTCCGGGCCCTCCCTTTCTCTGAAAAATTAAGATGTGAAGAAATGGAAAACAGACCCACATGTGAAGAGTTCAGTAATTCCAGGTGCTTTAATGCAACCCCCAGGATTTACTCTGCCTGTGGCACCAGTTGTTGGCAGCTTGGAAGGCTGGCTTCTCACACAGAAGGTTTCAAGTGAAAAAATGTGAAATCTGGGTTGATGCTGCAGTGATAAGAGTCCATCCCAGTGGGTTCAGTCCTCAGCCCATCAGGTAGCAACCCCTGGGGACTATGACAGGGCTGGTGGTTGCAGGAAGGACTAGGGGAGCAGCCTTCAGTTTTCAACCAGAGAGAAGGTGTGGAGCAGTCACTCTGCAGGGAGATTAGGGGACTTTAAATTTTTAGTTCTGGCCATGAGAACAGACCACCTGCACTAAAGGGTGAACCGTCTGTCCCATCATGAGTAAACAGGAGCTGCTCCATGTCAGGATGAGGAACCTCAGCTGCTGCCTTGATGCTTCAGCAGCACCTTCGTGTGAGTGAGTCCTGAGATTTGACCAGGCAAGACAGTGAGCAAGGCCACAAGTATTTAGAAAGAGTGTGATCCAGGGGTGGGAAAGCCACTTAGCTAAACACTGTGTAGAGCCTCTGGTGAAGGGATAAAGGGAAATGTCATCACACACAGGCATTCAGGGGCTGCTGTGCCCAAATGTTGTCCACACAAGCCACCATCCAGGGAGGAACAGGCTGCAAGGTTCACATCCCAGGTTGGTGTAACTTCTATAATGTATTAGCAGAAACTTCTATAAAGTGTTTTCAACTGGGATGGAAATGTATATTTTATTCTTTCTCCCAAAAAAACCCCAAACAAAACAGAGCACTTATGACCAAGGTCTTCAAACTCAATTTGGAAAAGAAAGGGAAGGCATTTAAGTCCTTGGAAACTGAAGTGGATTCCGTCCCCTCCACATCGGGACTCTCATATCAAACTTTATGCCTGCTTATGCCTCTGGACTATAACTATCAAGGACAAGGCTTGGTTTCAAATTCTTTCTTAATTACTTCATTATTTTTTTTATTTTAAAATTCAAACACTTGCAGTGGGTGTTGTAATGAGAAATAAGACTCATCTCGCCAATTCCTAAAGGAGGGAAATAACTTATTCAAGATATCAGAAAGGAAATGTGTGTTTGATTTGTTCCTAAAGCAAAAGACAGTCAGTCTCCATATAGCAAGATGTCCAGATCCTGCTTGGGGAAAGCTTGCATGGGAATAGCTCTCTTCAGACCACCACAAAGTGTAAATGCAGAAGGAAGAGCAGAGCCAGTGGAACCACAGCAGTCACATACGAGATGGAGGGAATTGAAAGACAAGGTTATTTTCAACAGAAAAAACAGCATGGGAAGAAGCAGTATCAGGAAGGGAAGAGAAGAAAGCAAAGAGAGAGTCAATGGTTATTCACCCTGGAGAGAGACAAAGATGGTAAGAGCCCTCTGGGTGCTATAAAGGACCCCATACCCGTAAATTGACTGATGCTAAACAAAAGATCCCATCCTTTTTGAATCAGACTTCAATAAAGATGCTTCATGGCAAAAAAGCATGCCCATCTCCTTATAAATGACACCTGAATGTTCTCCCCTACCTTCTCCCAGAGATGGGTTTACACCTGGGACAACTCCATGGCCAACATGAGAGCAGACACGTTATTTGGACAGTCACAGATAACCTACATTTTGGCCACAGATTATAAACAGATATTTATAGCTCTAGTTCTCCCTCCCCACCCCTTCCCCAAAAATAGGTTACATTTTGACTTTAAACAGGCAAGGTACAACCACCCCTTAAAATAGCAAGTTAGAACAGAGTTTGTTTTATAGAGCGGCCTCCTGTCAAGATACTACTGAAAGTGCCCTTCCTTTGGGCATCTATGGTATCTGAAAAAGAAAAAAAAATAAATCTCCTCCCTCTGCCCATTATGGCATCTGCCTACATTACGGCCTCATGACAGCAGAGGACTGGCTCCAGTCCATTTCCTGACCATCCGGTTCTTAATTATTTGGCTGCATGAGTCCTGCTGAGCACCATGTGCAAATGTGCAATAGGTCATGGACTAAGAATTGGGGTCTGGCCCAATCCTGATATTACAGAGACATTTTTAGAAAGGCACTATGCATAATACAGCCTTCAGCAAAGCCTGGCCAATGGTCACACTTCATTCCTGCGATAGCCAAGACCTTTTCAAATGCAATCCAATAATACACAGTAGCATTCAAACAAGTGACGGGTTACAGAGAGATGTGTTACTGCTTATAGTACTCAGCTGGGCCGGCTTGGTTAGGGGCTGTCACGCTTTGCATGCCAAAGTGTCTAGCCAACTCTGCAAGAAATCCCACAATGCTAGACAAGAGCGTACAGAACACATTTCAACACCAAGGGAAAAAAAAAAACAAACCTCTAACCCATACTGTCCCTCATGCAAAGTCACATTTCACTGGTTGTCCAGAAGTGCGAGCTGAGTTTATGTGAAACAAAGCTCCTATACCTGATTTCACGCCCAGACCATCAGCAAACTGGGCAAAATTGCTGAGATACTTGCAGAAGGGCTGCACACTGCAGCCATTCATCAGTCCAAGCTTTTCTCAACACTTCCACCTCCCCCAACCCATTCGCGTCTGCTCCACCTGGAAAAGGAGACGACCACCATCGTACAGGAGATGTGAAAGCAAGAAACCAGCAGGAATTGGCTTGGCTGGTAGACACGCTCCTGCACACAGCCTTGTCCAGATTTAGAGACTGTTGAACAAGGAATGGTCATGAAATGCAGGAAAGGAACCTGGACATGAGGCCATTCTCATCAGGAGCTGCCTCTCCGGAGCTCAGAGTTGCCATTGCAGGTGCAGTGTAGCCAAGGCATCCACATGGGGCTGGCAGATGTGGCACAACACATGTTGGGAATCCAGACCCTGACGGATTGGCAGCTAGCAGATGGCAGCAGATCTTCAGTCAAGAATAGGCATATAGGTTTAGGCATCTGAATCACACCATCCAGCCAGGGCTGACCTCACCAAGGCAGACTTTTGAGTTTAAACTCTTACATTTGAGAAACCCTTCTAAACTCCCATCGGACTCAGTGGAGCCAAAGCAGGCAGGGGATCCTGCAGTGAAGCAGACACGTGCACATGTTCATCTGAACAGCTCTTCAAGGCTCCACCAACTGCGCTGACCATATCTCCACTCACTAACAGGAGCCTAGGGACCAGCTCACACAGAGGCACCTCAGTTTAGATATCTTAACCCGTGAGCAGAATCCCACCCTCTGGTCAGAATTCAGGTGTCTAAATATCAGCATCTAGCATTGCATTATTTGAGGTACTGTAAAACATTGCATTTCATTGCCAGTGCCCCCTCCAGGAGCAGAAAGGTCTCTCAAAGGATACTAATGAGTATATTTAGGTAGACGAATCCTTCTCTCCTTGTCTGTGCTTAAACAGTGATGCACAAAGTCCCTCATGAGCCACAATCTGGTTTGTTTCCTGACCCACTTCTAGCTCCTCATTAAGCAGTGACTAGGACAGCTTAGACACCATGTGCTGGTGGACCAATGCATAAAAGGTTTCCATTGTCCCCGTTCTCATGAATGCACCAGTTCATGAAATCCAGCATGTGGATTTTCATACGGCCACTGTGCAAGTGTGGTGCATCCCAACCACCCAATAAACTTTCTCCTTGAAGGGCCAGGAAGGGCTCAAGAATGTTACGAGGCAGCTATACTGAAAATCCTAGAAAAGTTTCTTCCTCAGCCAGCCTCCCCTGCTGCTGTCAGTCACAATGCAGCTACTCAAGGCAACGCGTGATGGAGAACTGCTGCCTACGGGTCCCTAACCACCCACGAGCTAAAATGAATCTTGGCAAAGCCCTTCTGTTTCCCGTCTCGTTCATCAGCTTCCACAAAGGCCTTCTTCCTCTTGTTGCAGACACTTGTCAGAGAGACTTAAATCCACCTCATTCCTCCAGCAAGCAGGGCAAGACTTATCCAAGTCAGCAGGTTGCTGGGAGCAGTGTTGGAGAAACCTTTCCTGGCTGGGCCCTGGGACAAATGGATAAATGTCTAGATGATGCTTTCAAACTTGGAGGGACTTCTAGGATAGAATAACTTAGCTTTTTTTGCTAAAAACGTCTAGGGTACACAAGGCAGAAGATGACTTTAACACAACCTTATAATTTCAAGAGCCATAGGTAGCTCCTGTTTTCTTTTCAAGGCACATCACACAGTTCAGAGCCTGATCTGCCTCCATCCTACATAGTCTTGAACCTCTCTTGAACGCACATGGCATCATCACCTATTTAATAATCATATCTCATCTACACCAAGGTAAGTCACCACGTGCATGCTTCTATCTTGTCACAGACGTGAAGGAAAACATATTAGCTTAAATCCAAAGTACAGAACATTTCATGCTCCCTATGGCCTAAAACACCATGGCTATCACACATCAGCAGAGTTCTAGTAATTCATAGCAACGCAAGTACGCATTTGAATCCTTATTGCGTTATACGCTGTAGGGAGCTTCTACCATGAAAGCAAAGTTGAACAAAGACAACCAATGGCTCAGGGACAGGATCACTCATCAAAATTACATCCTCCCACTCTCCTCTGAACAGCCACCTGGTCATGTGGTCACAAATAGGACAGCAGTTTGGGAAAAAAATAAAGCTCTTTGAGCAAATAAGTTAGTTTGATTTAGGAACACAAACTCCCATTGGTCTTGCTGTGAGAATACCAAATGCTGAGAAAGGCACAGTGAGGAAAACAATTATGATAGAGCAAGACTGAACCATCTTTATTGGTGCTTGCTGCTAAGAGGAAATTAGATAGCACTGTAGGACCGCCTGCCCAAATGGCTTTACAAGAGCCATAGGGAAAAGGGATCACAGCAGAGCATTGCTGTGCAACATGTAATCCTTCCTCACAACAATGGTTTGCTACGAAGCTCAGACTAAGTGCCCCCGTAATGATCAGTCTCAGACATGCTGCAACACACAATTTCTCAGTGTTTTAGCTGAAACGCTGAGGACAGATTCCCATTCATTCCCAGCTGGGTCACGGGGCTCTGGCGGTGGTTTTCAGACAACTCTTGTCTGGGCAGCAGCAGTCCGAAGCGGACGTGCAGCCGTGGGAATTCCTCGGTTATAGCTTCGCTGTCGTCATGGCTGGTCTGCGGCTCCAAGGCTTCAAACCATTTGCTATGGTTTGGGGGAGAGGAGGGAGCAGATGAACCTCCGTTGAGCCAGCTCATCCAGGGAAAAGCCTGTCCTTGCCTAGTCTTACTTCAGAAAGGGCTCTGGGATTCTTCTTTACAAATCAAATCTCTTCCATTCTCTATATATGTATTCTTCTTCAATTTAAATAGGCTTAGTTATTCTCTCAGCTTCAGTATTAATGTTTGCTTGGACAGCAGCCATGGTCCACATTTCTTCATAGTGCTCAAATGATTAGGAGAACACTGGCCATTGCCGTTGGTTGAATTATAAAAGTTTCATAGATTGTTAGGAGCCTTCTTTTCTTTTTCCTTCCTTTCTTAGTTCTATCTCATTAAAAAAAACCCAAACAAACAAACAAAAAACAAAAAACCCAAACCCTTCTTTTGAGCCTGTTCTCAAACTGTTTTTTCAGAACAGTTTTCCCTTTCCACTACCCCTACCTTCCTTTAAAATTATGAACACTCATATTTTAGAGAAATATGCACTAAAATACAAATATTTAAACATAGAATAACACAACCCTACTTTAAATCGAGAAATCAAGAAGTTTAAAAGTATTTTTTCCCCTTCAGTATTGCTAGCGTGCTTCACACGCTAGAGAGCTCCACATAAACAACTAACTGCAATTACTTATGAGACACAGCAAGCAATTTTTTCCAGAGTGTTGATTTCCAGGCCTTAGAAAAACTTCAGCTTAGCCAATCTCAGCCTGAAAGGAGGAGGGGAAAAATCCAGAGAGCATGCTTATGCATTCCTACCTGTCATAACCTGGAGCAATTAATACTAGTGGTGGCCCGGCAAAATGATCTGTGAATACAAAGTCAAGAACTAGTCTCAGAAAGGCTGCCATTTGCTAGGTTTGATTTGTACCTCGGTAAAAGTGTGATGTTAGATTTCTCGCTGGAAACACACCCCCTAAAAAGAACTAAAGGATGCACTTTGTCTCTTATTTTTTCCATGCACCAACTGTATTAGTGAGCTCATGGATTTGTCTCACCAAAAAGAACAATTACTACATTTTTGGAGGGTGCAGAAAAACAGAGGGCATTTAGGCATGCCTGTTCGACAAACTCTGGGTTTGACTGGAATCATGTTATCCAGTAGGAACCACATGAGACAGGATGGGCAGTGCTTGTAAACACTGTCTCTGCAACAGGAGACCAGGGTGCAAGTCTCCGCTTCGCTACGCCTGTGTGTGACCTTTAGTTAGTCACTTAATCTTTCTGGGTCTCAATTTTCCCTCTGTAAAATGGAGATACAGAAATGAAGAGGGTGGTATGCTCTGATAACATGTTATGTGATAGCTCGTGAAGTTCCTCAGACAGATGATAGCTGGGAAAACATCTACCTGATACGGAGAGTCCGTCTCCAGCGCTGGAGGCACGCTCAGCCCTTCAGATAGATCCCTGCCAGCACTGCCTAAGGGGAAAAGCCATTCCTTGCATGGACTTCCAAAACAAGCAAGTCAACAGCAAGGAAAAGTCCACACACCTCCCACTATCCTCTTTAGAGCATCCCATACACTTTCAGAGATGCAATCATAACGTCTCAGCATGGGTCTGGACTTGAACCCTACATCAACAAAGGTGACAAGGATCCTTCAGAAATGTGCATATAATCTGTGCAAACCAAAACATATAAGTTGATGTTGTGCAAAAATAATTAAGGAAACCTCCTGAAGGGAACCAGTGTTTAAGGTGGTTATTGCCTAAATAGAGATCTTTCGGGGGAAGAATTTTCTTGTTCTTCATTTCTGCCCTCCCATAGCTTTGCACTAAACACTCTTAGCTCTCAAGGAGACTGTGGTTATACCTCTGACTTCAGGGTCCTGAAGGCAAAGGCTTGCTTGTGTCCCTCCTTCTGGAAGGATAAAGGGAAAAGCGAATGAGAATATGACAATTATTTTTTTTTTCCTTGGGTAACAGCAGCCCCCTTTAATAGTGCCCCTTGGATCTGTAAGACATGCTTGACCAGACATACCTCTGGAAGAGGTCAGCACTCCTGGGATTAAGAAACTTAGCAACGCTCCAGAGAGGGAGTTGGAAAGTCATGTTTAATGATACTTTGCTGAGAAACTAGGCAAATTTAATTAAAACATCACTTACTCAAGCCCAGTGGAACTAATTGAGTGCTCTAATATTCCGACTTTTCATTAATGGGTTACAAAAGAGGGCTGCACTTGTGTGTACAAGGTGGGGGGAAAAAAGGGGGAGGATATAGAGAAGAGAGCTTTAGCAAGGCTGCTTGTGCTTCATTTAATATAACCAAGAAACTTCATTGCTGGCAATGGAGCTTTAATGCAGTTGACTTCTCTCGCCACCGCCGCCCCCCATCCCCTTGACACATACACACATCTCCCCCCATCACACACCCTCTCCACCCAAGACCCCTCTGAAAGAATAGCTGAATGAGCAAGAGTAGATTTGGCAAAGGCAAGGAAATTGCTTTTTTAATAAGTGGGCTATTCAGAGCTCCTACTTTTCAATAAAGAGAAGGCTGGAGAAGTCCTGGTCTAATTACCTCATCCTCACGCTAGACAAGCTCACCCTTTCATTAGCGATTGAGGTCATATCATATAACTTTGTGAGCCATCACAGGCACAACATGTTCAGTGATTATTTCATTGGTGGTGGCAAAATTACAGTTGGCCCATCAAGGTTGTAAAAAACCGAAGTAAAATACTAATTAAAATGAGAATGTCTACCAAGAGACACTAAAACTAGGCGGGATAGGATAATGTCACCCTCTCAGAAATACGGAGATTGTTTGCTAGTGTGACACCATGGAGAAACTGTTGTGTTGAGCAGAAGGGTATAGTGTTGGCTGCCAAATCAGTCAATTAAGCACAGGTCCTTTTTTTGCTGGGTCTCAAGGGACTATTCAAACATTTTGCCCACGGTTGTGAGTAATTAGATGGGAAGGATTATATGTTGTTAAGAATCAGTGAGAGACCACCAAGCTTGTGCTATGTCTTTAATAGATATTCCTACACCCCCTCAGCAAACACACATGTGCACATCCATACATACGCTGTAAGTACACCAAGAGGCTGGCACTGCAGCAAGTTCCCGTAGCAAAGTACTCAAAAAGAAAGTCTCCTTGTCCACTCTCAGCCCAAAGCAGGCTCTAGTGCAGCAGAGGTCTTGGTTCATGCACGTATGGCTTCACTAGCAGACATTAAATCTGCGGGTTGGTTAAAGGGAAAAACACAGCAGGTGCTGAGCAGGAATTCAGGAGAGCTGGCTTCAGTCTCCTGGCTCCATCATCAGCTTGCTGCATAACCTGGGAAAAGGCACTGAGTTTGCATCTCAGCTCCCACTCAAATGGCCGTAATCATCTTTTTGAGACTCACAGGGACATTTAACATATTAGAGACCATAAGACCATCTTAGTTATATAATGAATGCTCCAGTTCGAAATTATTCAGTTTCAAAATGGCACAAATCAAGGCTATCTGAACTCTTATATTGCCTTCGATTCACATCAAATACATATGAGTTATTACCCAAATAATCAAACTAGATTAGTTCAAAGTTGATTCAGACTGTCTTAGCCACTAGGTTAGCATCTCTGTCTACTCAGTGGTTGGAAAGTCTACAAGGCAGTAATTAATTGATGAGCAGCTTCTTTGGAGAAGGATGAGTAGAGGAAACGCGCTGAGTTTCATATTTAACACACTGCCTTCATCAAGGAAAATATGAATAAAATCAGTGAGGGAACCTAGTACTGAGCAACTCTCATCCCCCACCAATGCTGTACTGACAGTGGGACCAGGAGGAAAGAAGCTAATTAAGCCTGATATTAATCTATACCCAAGTGTAAGTCATGCCAGAGACAATCCATCAACCACACCAAGAAGGTCAATGCTCAGTCTTCAAACCATTTTAAAATCTTAAGCAAGCATAGCAAGTTCTGGCCTTGCAATTACAAAGCCAGTCTGGGTCCTCATCTCTGACTCGAACACCTCTGATCATCTTCTTAATGACACCACAGTGCCCACCGTTTAGGTCCACACATCCTGCCTATATAGAGGTATGTTCTCCTGATCTTGAACCACCATCCTCCTAAAAGCTTCCCTCTCAGTGTGCAGATTGCTCAGTCTCTGCCTGATTTCACAGTACTGTTGTGAATCTGGTGGGCTGCTTGGCTTGCCTTTCAACCAGGCCAAGGTAAAATTATTCTAGGAGTATAAACAGAGAATTCCTTTCAACCACTGCTGCAAATGGGCAAGGGAAAGCTGTCAGACAGCAATACAAACACGACAGACACGGCATGGGTGGACAAAAATAGGAACACCAGATCACTGACCTGCAGCAAAGGTCTTTGACTTGGATTGCCATGAGGGCTCTCAGTGTCTGGACAACCATCACAACTGTTACTCAGCTGTTTAGCTGCAGATATTACACTAGTGCTTAGAAACTGCTGCCAATAACCAGGGCCTGACCATGCCAAATAAAGTGGGGGCAGACGATGCCCTGATATCTCTCCTTCCCCTGGGAACTAGTTCACCATGGGATAGGGACAAGAAAGGGCAGGCAGAGAGGGGAAATTCAGTCCCTCCAGCTCATCCTTGGAGTTTTAGCTCAAAGTCACGTAGACAGTGTAGAGCAAAGATGACAAATAAGGACACCTAACCCAAATCCAAGACTGAGTCTCAGCCATGTGGGCATCCTGACTGCAGCTACGGGGGTGGAGAGCACTGGGAGTTCGGTCAAGTCCCTTGGGCAAGATTTTAGCCCCACCACTTCTGGAGGGGAGATATTCATGGAGTTACAAGAACACATCAATGGCACCTAAAGCCACAGGCTTGTAGATTTTGATGAGACTGTATTATATGACTCTGGAAAGGAAGGAGAGCAGGGACATCTCACAACAATCTCCAGCATGAAATCACAGAGTCCAGGTACCACCTTCTCCATTTTTAGACCCATCTACTACACAGACAACTCCAAAGAGCTAATACAGGCCCTCGGGGAACAACAGACCACAAGGATTAAAACAGGTTTCATCACCCTGCAAGGCCTGTTTCACACGCCAAAGAGCTGCAACGGGAGTTGGGAAGCACTGATCTTTTTAATCCAGAGGCAGAAAAGCTGTCAACCAAAGCCAGACACCAGCTAAATACAGGATATTTCTAATCCTGATCTCGGTGCTGTCTAGGAGCATCTGGTGGTGGGGAGAGGGGGAGACGTTTTGCTGGCCAGCATTCACTGGTGGCATTCTCCGATGCCCCAACTCTGTCGCGAGGAATGACATTTTATGCATACGCCTAGGAACAACTGAGCTGGGGTGGCGATTCCTAGAATGCACAACTGGCTGGGCTGCATTTGCCTGGGAAACTGGAGACCTAGGTCTCCCATCCCAGCCCCAACCCTCCATCCAATCACACAGACAATAACAAGGCTGGAAGGCTATTTATAGCCTTACAGTATGTCCCCCTTCGAGGTTGGCGCAATGAAACACTGATCCTAGGCACCTGTGCTGGCCAATCTGAGGGATTTTCATGTTCGAGCAACTCTAGGCTAGGTACAGCCAAGCAGATTACGGAAGAAGGTGGAAAGCCCCTTCCTTTCCCCTCTCTTGCTGGGATAACGCAGCAATTACAGACACTTTGTCCTTTACATCAGTCCTGTAGGGAGGGCCCCAGGAAGGACGGTAAAGCCTCGTGGGACGAACATGGGGTAAAGCGCTGAAAACCTTCCAGCTGAGAGGATAAGAATGGGAAAAGAAAAAAGAAAAAGAAAAAAAATAAAGGAGGGACTACACACCCGAGCACTGTCAGCTGCAAACCCAGCATCTTTAGGCAGAGTGGAAGTCTGCCAGAAAAGAAGGCTGAAGGGACTTTTAGGACTGAGGTCAGTCAGAGAGGATATCTCCACCCTGGTTCCCCGCCAGGTGTTTGACCGGCCAGTTTTAAAGAAACCTGACTACGGAGATACTACACTGTCCATGCTCTCCTGAACTACTGCAAGAAAAGCATCCCTTAAGCCTATGTTGTGGCAGCATAAATCCCTTCCTTCTTGTCCTACCTCACGTAAGCTTGGAGAACCTGCCTCTCTATCCCTTTGCATTGTAAGACCCTCTCCTCCCTGTGGAAAGCCAGAGATCTTTCCTCCCACCTCATGTTTTCTAGACTTGGACATTCCTGTTTCTTCCCCTCTGGTTTCCCTCCAGTGGTTTTGGCACAACTCTTGAAGCACAGTGACAAAACCAGGGCATAGGCCTGTAACTAAGACTTCACCCATCCTGCAGAAGGATCACTCCATGTGTTTTGCATCCAACACTCCTGTTTCCACACTCAGGTGCAGAACCTTATTGCCCCTACAAGCCGCACCACAGCATGAACCCCCACCCCGAGCAGCCTGCAACGCACCTTCATGCCCACGAGGTTATTGTGGAAGTCCACCCTGGCTCGCAGGTCCTTGTTGGGCTTCCTCCCCAGGAACTCCTTGACGAACTTGTTGCTGTATTTCAGGTTGTCGCCGCAGCCGCCCCACTGCCAAGCCTCACGGTTCTCCAGGTCAGGGGCCTCGTCGCAGGTGCAACGCTCCATCCGCCCTGCACTGCACGCCTTGGCCATGGCGTGCGTCAGCCCTGCGGAGGAGATGGCGTACAAGAAGGCTGTCTCCTTAAAACCTGCAGGAGAGAGGAAGTGGCAGCTTTAATTGCAGCTGGAGCAAGGGGTAAAAAAAAAAAAAAATAATGAGGAAATCTAGGCAAAACCCACTGTGAGAAGAGTCTGAGCAATGTCAAAGCACTCCAAGTTCTACACGGATCACTGGTGGTGGAGAGGACATAGTGGAGAGCAAGGAATGATGGATAGAGATGGCACAAGACAGGATTCGAGAATGCAAATTAAATCTGGCCAGCTCTGTGGCTGTCACTGTGCAGTCTCTGCCTGAAAACAGAAACAGGCGAGCAAGAGCTGGACAGGCCATGGAGCTACCAAGGGGACACCAAATAGCAGGAACACAGCATAGACTTCCAGTCTGATGGTTGGGGTAGAAATCATGAGGGCTCCTTGTTCTTCCCTCTTCTCCAGGAAAAAAAAAAAAAA
>VWZL01000641.1:76777-119083 GCA_013396915.1 Stercorarius parasiticus
AAATCAATCATTCACTGGGTCCTATGCCAGTTCAACAAAATTGTTAACAAAAGGCACCTGGGGGCTGGGAAGCACACAGTAGCCAGTCTGTCACCCATTGCAGCATCTCAAATGCCTCAAAAAGCAGTTTACACTTCAAACCTTTCACACACAACCCTTTTTTACACCTCCATGCTCCCCTGCAGGGATGCCACAGCATCCCTTCCCCCCAATAGGTAAACTGAGGCCCAGAGAGACCCATGAATTTGATCCAAATGATAAAGCCAGAAATAAAAAGCAAACATGCCAGTATTTATAGCTCCTCATTCTCCAGCTATGGAAGCCGTAAACAACTGCATATCTGAGATGCAATTCCAGAACCGCTTTGGATCCGACTCAAGAAATCCCCCACTCAAAAATAACACAAGTGGATGGTGACAGTAGTGGATATATCTGTAAGCTGGTGTGTCAACCAAGGACATGCAGAGACACTGCCAGGTCATTTTTGGAACTGTTCCTTGGGAGGTTCATGGTAGTCCAAGCAAGCTCATGGGATGCTACTTTGGCCCATCCCCAGAGCCTGCCTTCCCAAAGCATTCCCAGGTGCACGATGCTGAACTTCAGCAGAACACAGACGAAAATCCAGCCCAGAAGACTAGGTTTGGTCTTCTCAAAGAGGCTGACTCAAACCAGATTGTGGGAGGAATTTTCCAACTGTTCTACTGTTCACCTGGAAAAGAAGAGCAGGAACTTTTCCGTTATTGGAAGGACATTTAAAATAAAAAAAAGCTCAACTCCGCACTCACTAGGGACACCATAAAGAGTGGCCAGGGTTGAAAAAACAAATTTGTTTTTTTTTTTTTCCCCTCCTCTCTGTTTTCTCCCTGAAGTTAAACCATGTTCTCTGGCACCCTAGAAACATCTTCAGTATTGCAAACTCTCTCACTGGGAGTGGTGGGAGAACAGTTATTTAATTCACACAACAAAAAATCATGGGAATGCAGACTAAACTCCTCTGTGTAGAAGATGGCTTCCAAGAAGCTTCCATATTTTGTAGGCTGGTTCAGCTTTTCCTAGGTTACACCCTAGGTCGGACTGCCCACACGCCTGTCAGAGGGAATCTGGGATGCCACTACTAGACAGAGATGCTCCCAAGCCTCTGTGCTCCTGAGTTATAGAGTTGTCCTCTTGCCACTGCTACTCCTTGGGCTATGAAACGGAGAGGTACCGGTGTGCTAACAGAAGGGCCTTGGTGGAACAGGGCATGCAAACTCTTCTCTGAGAAACCGAGACATTGCAATTAGCAGCAATTAGCCTGGATCTGGTCCAGTTTAGTAGATATCCCAGACCTACAACCTGCTTGAAGGCCTCCTGGTTTGAAGCACTGAATTGACAGCGGTTGTGAAATCTCAGCAGAAAGTCAGCGCCGTGCAACCACAACACATACCAGATTTGACAGAAAGCCAGGATGCCAGCTTCTCCCCCTCCATCAGTCTCCCCGCCAGCTTTGGCTCTACTCCTCCCGTTCTCCATCACTAAAAGCCTCACAAATTCCCAGTGCCCATCAGCACGGGTATCATCTCGCCCACAGGCAGCTCAGGCGGCTTCCAAGCAAGTCCATGTGACATTTGGCTCTGGCCAGGTTTAAAGCCATCTCCACCACTCACTATTTGATTGCACTGAGATATTTTGTAACAAGATAATGAGCTTTAAATCAATGCAGGCATTCTAACCCCCAGTGCAGCGACAGCCTGCCGTACGCAGCTATCCAATTTCAGCCATTTCCAAAATTGTTTGCGAGTATCCCGAGAGGATAACAAGTCCCTTAAACAATCCCCAGTCACTTTAAGAAACAGGCTGCATCAGCCCAAGTTGCAAACCAGCAGCCAGGCTGTTCTGGTGACTGAGTGTAAAAATGGAGAGAGAAACTTCTTAAGCAAAATGTGGGGGATTTTTGCCTTTTTTTTTTTTTTTCTTCTCTTTAAAAACAGTCCTGGAGGAGAGGAAGCAAGCCCACACCGATGTATTTGAATAGTTGTGTCTTAGTGGGTGATACATGTGCCCCTTTGCCCTGGGGTATCACTTGCCACAATGCTGAACCAGGAACCAGCAGCTCCCGGAGAGGAGGAGAAAGATTTACAGGGCAGTGTGTTATGCCGCAGCAACAACATCCGAAGGATTTACAGCATTGGTGGAGGGCAGAGATGTTGCAGGGGCATAAAACATGGAAGAATGAGACAGCAGGCAGAGCCTTGCAACCCTCAGAGCTCTCATTTATTACATGGGGTCCTGACAAGGGGTGAAGGGGGTTGGGTTCTCCAAGGTGTTTTAAGGCAGCTCAACTTCGGGCTGCCTCAAAACACCCCTTGCCAAGGGCTGCCCACAGGGGCAGGCACATCTGAAGGAACAAGCTGTGGCCTCCAGGTGTCAGCATGAGAAAGTGCTTGGCTTTCCCAAGGCGCCACTAATCCAGGGACTCCTCTGGCATGCAGGGATATTTTTAAATGTCTTGCAGCTCTGGCTGGACCTCTTGGGTTTCATAAGGACTTTCCTTGTTTCCACCGCAGTCAGTGACAGTGCATTAGTTAAGCCCCAGCGCTTCTGAATTGCTCCTTCTCACTAATTAGTGAGGGAGGAAGCTTTGCAAACCTTTGCTCTTCTCTTTGAGCAGATGTAGATGTAGACCCTGGGTTTCTAGGTCCAGCTCCATCGCTGAATGTGGGACTTCATGGAAGTCACTAAAGCCGTCGAGACCTATGCAAGCTAGCTGTAAAACAGTCCTGCTGCATCGTTAGCTTCAGTTCAGAAATAAGAACTGTATTTTACCAAAAGGGTGCAGGAAACTGGACTATAAGAGGAAGCACAAACGAAGGAGACAAAAATACCACCTGCTCCTCCAGTGCTCCTTCTCAGCTTCTGGTCATCTCCACCTGAACTGCTGGGAAGGGGTGAGGGAATTACCCACCATTCACATCCAGGGACCTTTTGCCTGGGAGAGCAGCAACAGGACACACAAACATTTGCAGGTGTTGCCCTCAATAGGCCTCCCCTTGTCCCCGCTAGCAGGACAGCACAGAACAGTCCATTTCGCCTTATTTCCCTTAACAAGGCATTTTCTCAATTTCTTTCCTGAAAGGTTGTCATCATAAATAGGAAAAAAATGAAATAATTAAAAAAAAAAAAGAGAGGGGACAGCTTTGGGAATTTCAACACCTTCCCCTCCAGCAACAGCTCAACTTCCAGCAGAACTGAGGAGGAACCGTAGCTCTTGGCTGCAGACACACGCACAAACATCTCCAGCCTCCAAGGAGAGGAGCCGTGGCCAGCAATGGGAAGCGGACAGGGGCTGCTTGGCTAGAACAAACACATAAATTACTGCCATGCAGCACAACCTTTGCCTGCTGTGCACTTTCATGGATGAGCTGAGCCGGGCTTTGTCTTTACCTTCTACAAGCTCTTTTTGGACCTCTAGGGAGGTAATGACCCACCGCTGGCAAAGGATGCACCAGGATGACCACTCTACAAAACGCTAGAGAAGCTGATGGGTGCAGGAGGTGCCAGGACCCCCGACAGACTCTCCCACCCCGCTCACCTCTCTTTAGCAAGCTGGCCCGGTAGCGACCCTCAAGGGTGCAGTTCCAGCGCTCAAAGCGAAATTGGTACTGGCACTCCAGGGCGCTCATGCTGATGGCCTCCATCAGGGTCTCGGCCACGCCGGGGTCCCGCCGGCACATCCTGCGCTGCTTCTTCTCCAGCTTCAGGCGGTCACAGACTTTGTAGTGGGCTTTGACGGCAGCTTCCTCCATTTCTGAGGTCAGAGGGAGGATGGTCAGGGGTTCGTTCCCCGTTAGCCTGCAGAGGAACAGAGGGACGCAGCAGTGAGGACAGAGAAGTATGTCACCATGGAGCCACGGTGGGATCAGGTTCTCCCCAGTCGAGCACCCATGTGGATTTGCTGACGTCTGGGCAAAGAGTGATTTTACAGCAAGGCTATCTGCAGTGTGTGTGCAAGGTGGGAGCAAGAGGAGAATTTGGATATTTGGATTTGTGCCCTCTACCAGCTCTCACAGAGATTGTTTGGACATAAGACCTAGGCAATCTCCACCACAGGACTGTGTTTAAAACTGAAATAGGGAAGTAATAATAGAAGGTATTTAACTACATAAACTCAGGAAACTAGCAAGATGACTAGAGCACTACAGCTACTCTCGTGTGCATAAAAAAAAAATAATAATGTTAGCGCATCAAGCAGAACTGGCTTGGGAAGGGATAGAGGGCGATTCGTCCCACCAGACCCCAGGAGACACACCGAGAAAGCATGTACAGACACTGCCCTCAGCAGAAGATATCCTTGCATAAAACCTAGCAAGCCACAGCCTGAGGCTTGAGAGCAGGACATGCTCTTACAGGCGATACTGCCAAAAGCTTTTACAAGGCAGAATGAGCTCAAAACCTAAAAAATGACCTGAAGAAATACGTGTCCCATTGCCCTCTCCCCGCGCCCCCCCGCCTTCTCCGAGCACAAGGTCCTTGACTCGTACAATGTGCAACAAAAGAAGCCAGCGGACTGTTCCCGGTGTCAAGTGACAAGCTACTGGAAAAGGACCAGGCTGGCATCTGCCCCGGGGAGCAGAGAGGCTGCAGGAACATCTGCTGGGCTCATGAGTGGTTTTGTTGGCCAGGCTGCCCACACCCCACTCTCCTGGCTCTGCCCTTTTCCGGCCAGGTGCCAGTCCACGCAGTCAATGGGAATCACTATGTAGGGTTTTTTCGAAGGACCTGAAGACATGTTTCCCCCAGCCAAAAAGGAAGAATTGCTTAAAGCCAGGATTGAAAACATGCTGGAACATTGCAATCCTTCACAGGCGAGTGCAGGGATGGGTCGTAGGCTCAGACATCTCCATCGCTGCAGGACCACCTGGGGTAAATGGGTGGATGGGAATGGGAGAGGAGCACACACTCATCCCCTTCACCAAACAGAGGCATCCCAGAAACCCTTTAAAATCCCACCTGCCCTGCAGGAGCAGCAGTTTATTGTTTCTGGTTTTTAATAAGGATTTCTCTCTAATGAGTGGGACTCATCCTTGCAGGAGCACAGTCCCAGAGGGCAAGCAGCTAGGGTGCTTCAACCCTCAAACTTCCTTGTACTACAGGCACAAAATCCTGACCTGAGCCACAGCCAGCAATATCCCACACAGATCCAATAATTACTAATGTTTTAACATCAGATGTCTAAAGAAGGGAGGAAAAAAAAATGGCTGGGTTGGATTTTTAGGACAACAAAGAGATGGGCAGGGAAATTATCTCCTTCAGTTACCTTCAAAAGTATTAGGATTTCCAGAAAAAAACAAAACAAACAACCTGCAATGGTAAAAACAAAGAGTCAGAGTGATTTGTGGGAAACATGGAAAACTAGTGTAACCAAGTATAAGTTTCCCAAAAAATAGGTTTTTCCCCCAATTCTGCTCCTTCAAAATGATGCAATGATAAAAACATCCAAAAGGCCAAACAGCAAGCTCCATTTGAAGCACTGACAAATGTTAACCCTTATGTTTTCAATCTGTTTGGACTGGGACAGAGCATGGACTTGGGCTTGACTGCTCCCCAACAAGATGGGACATCATCCAGCCCTGGTGCCTTGTTAACCAAAGCTCTAAGCAGGCTTCTTCAGGAGAAAGGTGGCTTGCTCTGAGCTTCACAGTGGTAAAGAAAATCTCCAGGACACTCATTCCTGTCCTTCATCAATATTTCTGCTCAGAAATTTCATTCATGTAAGCTTTCACAGTTGGCACAAGAGATATCCTCCGTTGGCAAAGGAGACAGAGGGAGGCATAAAAGCATTTTCTACAGCTCCCCCTCCCCAATTTACCTTTCCAACTGAGCGGGTACTGTTCAACTAAGTTGGACTGTTCAACTGTTCTGGGAAAGATAAGCTCCAAGTATCATGTAGCAGATTGCTATCGCAGTGAGGAGGGATACAGGAATTGATCCTATGGCTGAGATTGCTGCAGAGCAATTGGTGATTTTGCATCCCTTCCCCACCCTCCACCTTAGGTCCTTGGCTTTGGGATACTTCGAAGTGTAGTTGCTGATAGCACAGCCCAGCTGCACGTATCTCCAAAGTGGGCCCAAATAAGAGTCACCTAAAGAAAAACAAAATAAAGAGCCTGGGACAGGGAGAAGGTAGAAAACAGGATTTGTGATGAGCACAATGCCAGAGGACAGACCTCCAATAACTACTCAGCTCCAACAGATGGAAAGTCCTGAGAAACAATTGAAAATTGTCAACAACGTCCATTGTCACTGCTCTGTGCAAAAGGCTTAGGTAGGAATTCACTAGCTCCCATATCTGGGACATGTGGGTAACAGCCATGGTGAGCCAAGGAAGCTGGGTGAGCATGCAAAGACCCACTTCACCCCTTCCCAAGAAAACAACCCAAAAGAAAAGACACCAACACAATGTTCTTATAGGGAAGGCGGAAGAACAACTTTTTCCTGAGCCAGCTCTGCCCTGTCCTCACCCGTTAGAGAAAAGGGGACGTGAAAATCCAAGCTGGTGAAAAACAAGCCATGCAATGCACATGCTGAATGGAGAGACCCGTCCATCACTACCTGGCTTATTGCTTGGACTAATTTCACTGGCTTTCAAGCTCTTCTGAATCAGAGCAAAACAAGTGGATTAAGAAAGCATATCCAGAACAAGACAAGGAGTAAATTTAGGGGAAGAGGGCTTTTCCCAGACAACAAGCAACAAAGCTCTTCCATGTGAAAACATCCATGAGCAAAAGGAGCACAGATCCATGCACACATAGGTTTTCCCTCCCTGGTGCTGGATCCATGCCCATTTCAGCAGGGGGGGACCGATGCAGAGCGATGCCTCAGCTCTGCACACACATTCCAGCCGCCCCAGGAAGAAGGGCGAGGTGGCACTTTTCAGAGTGTGACATCAATAATAAACAAGTGCAGGCAGAGCCAGGGGGAGCCGGTGCCCCCACCTGAAACGCTGCCTTGGAGCTGCCGCTGCATGGAACCTTTATAATCCTATAAAGCCCTTTTATGCAACCTAGGCTGAGTGAGGTCCCGTAAGGCAACGGTGTCAGAGTCGGATGCTTTCTCAGCTCCTCACAAAGACCAAGCTGTTCCTTCCAAGGAAGTTTTTTTGGGATGGGGGAGAAGGGGGGTGTTTTTTATTTTATTTTATACCCACATGATCCCACAACTGTTACAATTAAACTGCCAGCTAGCATTCTGTGCGATGGTATTATTTTGGATTGAGGGGGCTGAGCATGAGATGAAGGTGTGTTTGTCTACTGGGAACCTGGAGGGAGACCAAACAGCTCATTGCACAAAACCCATGAAGCTTTAGCTCTCTGGAAATTAACTCTGGCCTCTGTGAGAGAAATACGAATCTAAGTCAAGAGATTCTTTCTGCTTCAGACTTTGACCTAATCTTCTGTGCACCTTGCCTGACTTCTGCTCCGAGTGGCACACTTCCACTGCTCAGACCTCAGGAAGGACCTGGTTGCTCAGTCCCATACCCACCTACCTGAGAGGAACTTTTGCAACATCTGTCACTCGTTTGAAGCCAGGAAACCGGAAGGTTTATTAGCACCAGCTGTAAATAACAAGACCTATCCAGTTTGCTCATACACTATTGGTGGCATTCGGCTGCCTTGGTTGTGAACTTCATGTCAAACATTGCTAATTGCTTCGCTCTCCTGGCGTTCAGACTCCAATCACCCAGGCGTGGGAGGGATCCCAAACACAGCCCCTGCCACCGCACAACTCACACCGATAGCTCTGTAGCCAAGTTTTATCTGTAGCAACACGGAATTCTTGCCCAGAGAAACACTTCAAGATGGGTCCTGCTTTCAGCTCATCTTAGAAGTCAAGAGTTTTTATCACCTCATGAGCTCACACAGTGTCCCTGTATTTTCCCTTATTTAACTGGGGACTTTCCTGGTGAGAATTTGAGGGGGTGAGACAGAAGTAAGGCGCCTGCATAGACCTGTGAGCGCACTCTCATTTTTCACATGCTCAGGAGTTTCTTTTGCAAGTGCAGCCAGAGACGCGAGCCAAGGTGAGCTGTTTTCCTGCAAGGAAACACCTCTGCTATACCCGCCTGGAATGACAGGCCTGCTGAAATATTGCATTCCTATCCCAGCGCTTCCTTCTCTGCTGGGAGATTTATCTTTGGTACATCTGTACAAAGGCCGAATTGATTCTATTTTCACTTTTTACATTAATGTTTTGGGGTTTTTTTCTGCAGTATTGCTACTCTTCCAATGCTTTTTCTTCTCTTTCTAACACTTCTTTTCCTTTATTTAAGAATTTTTAAAAGTTTCTGAAAAGGTGACAACTTGTACACTAACTTTCTTCACTGCAATACCTAAATTAATGACTCCATAACTCAAGGAGACAAACTGAGTTATGCTAGACACCAGACCTATATTATTTTTGCATCCAACAACCTTCAATTGTTCATTCTCTCCCCCACCATCACCCTCCCACACTGTGAAGAAGCTTTCCTAAATTGATCTACCATGGCCCCCCCATCACACAAAGGCTAATTGCTATTTGAAGCACAGGAAGCCAAAAGTCCAAGAAAACTCTGTGAATTCCATGATGAGTGATGAAGAGTTGATATTTGGAGCAAGAGTTGGCCATTGAAGAATCAACTCTCTCATTCTGCACTGTGTTGTTTGTTTTTTAAGTGTTCACAGGTACAAGTGCCACTATTATGAACACACTAACTCAACGTCCTTTGGAGGAAACTATCTGAGGAGTGCTCACCAACCTCATTTCTGCTCTTCCCAGAGCTGTCAGAAGCATTGGTGGACCCTCAAATCATTTGGGATTAGAGAAATCTTTCTCTTCTTTGCTACTTAATAATTAGTACTCTATTTTCTTTCTATGCCTTAAAGTCAGAACTAAGTATTTTTGCTCCAAGATGAAGTGCTCATCTCAGTATTCAGGCATTCATGTCTATTGACACCTTGCTTAGACCATAAAATCCAAAGCCACACATACTAGTTTCAAAATCCACTGCCATTCACTGAGTGGCAAAGGTTTCCTACTTTGGGTAACGTATGCACGTGCGAAAAAAAAAATATCCCATATTCATTTGAGTCCTTAAAAAAAATAATGCAAGGTATTCTCCAAGCCTCAGCAAGGATTTCTTGGCTTCCACCACATCCAGCCATCTCAGCAAGTGTTAAGTCCCTTCATGAAGATTGCTCCATTAGAGATATTCACTTCTTGCTCAGCCCTTCCTCAGTGTAATTTTTCCACCAATATCCTCTGGCATCGTGCTGTGACATTGTGGGGGTCCAAAAAGGTGACAGGAGGGAAAGCGTTTCTCCCTGGCTGGGAAAATGTAGACCAGGGCTTTACAAGACAGAGCTAAAGAGCCAACGCTCCACCTAGAAATCAAAAAGCAGCAAGGCATAGAGTATTTATGCCAACCGCTCTGACAAAATGCAGCATCAGATTTGAATTGGGCAAGTCCCAGGACTCCTTATCCTCCTGTGCCACCCTGGCTTTTGCACCTCCAGCCACCCCCATAACACCTCTGCTCTTACAGCCATCCCATGCTACACTCCTCTTCCTCACAGCTAACTCCATCCAACCTTTCATATCTAAGCTCACTTCCACTCCTGGACTCTCCCCTCTAGCTGATGGGTGGCTAACCAGCAACAAACAGCTTTACTAAAACTCTGTCCGTCCTGGCCCTTTGCAAGGTTTCCTCTCCTTGTCATCATCCACAGACCAATGCCCCTTATGCACTTGCCAGTCCTTTTCCTTCAAGTTCATTTCCAACCAACTCACTGCTGCTTTGTGTTCACCTTTCCTTTTTGCTCTCTATGTCATTCTCCACAAACAATGGTGTCTTGCTGTTGGAGACCATTAAACAAAGCCAAAAAAAAGTTTGGAAACTCAAGTAATGAATGCAGCTATTCTCATCACAAGTATGTCTTAAGTACTATTTGGATCCTTATCTTCTTCTCAGTAGCATGGTACACACACTCAGAGCTTTTCTTTAAGTGGCAACTCCTCAAAAAAGGAGCTCCTCATCAGTCAATTGTGCCCAAATCTCAGTTGCAGCTTCTACTTGTGAAGAAATAAATAACAGCCCCCACCACAGAGACCACTACAACATTACACGCTTCCACCAGCACGTAGTGGGGGCAACAGGGCCTTGCAACCTCCCTTCACACAGGTGGAAACAGCCGTACCCTACACTCACGCTCCAATGAAGAGCACGTGTTTCAGAGAGGAATGCCTTCAAGTCCTTGGTTCTGATTCTGAGTGGTGGGAATTAGGAGGACAGAGAGGAGAAAAGCTACAGCATGGAGGAACTTCCAACCCAATAGATCCCACTTACCAAGGAAGGAAGCATCAGTCTCCATCAGACTCCTGACGAAGTATGCTCAAACAGATTTTCTTTCTTTTTTTAGGAGACAAAAAGGTGCAGATTCTTGTAGACTTCAGTCATTCAAACTTATCTTCAATCTCTCCTCTGCCTGGATAGACCAATACAGTGGTTTTCTCTGGGCTTCTTTGAGCATCTTGGGCAAGGGGATGGAGGAGCGGGCACGTAAGGATCCTGCTACACATACCTGTCAGGATCTCAGGTCCTATCAAGAGTTACTTCCAGCATCCAGCAAAAAGACAAATAACGGCTGCTTCTGGAAGAATGAATTTGCTGGTACAAATCTCCAGCTCTTCCCTTTCCAACACCACTTTCCTGAATGTTTCTAATACTCGCATCAGCCGCTCTGATCCCAAATTATTAAGCTCTTTTTAGGTCCAGGTGTTACCACAGAGATAATTTATGCCTGAGTTTCCTATTTTAGCCTTACCTGAAGTTCACACATAAGCTAGAGGACTTCTTCCAGTCCTGAAGCACTGCTGAATGCAGTGGTCCAAGCAAGTGAAGTCTCCCCAGGCCAGCTGTCCCGCACTGAGAAGAGAGCTGGACCCAAAACCCTTACAAAGGAGTTGTCACATCTGCTCAGAAGGGATTTTTTCAGTGAACGGGGCAAGAGGCAGATGGTTGCCTCCCAGATACAGGATGGTTGCTGTACGTATAAATAAGCTTCCATGCAATTTCCTGCCAAAACATGCCCTCAACTTCTCCTGCACACATTACCAAAAAAAAATTTTGGCACCGCATAGTATATGCGGGCAAAATTTAGCAACCGAAGGAAAAATACTTCAGTGAATGAGCAGGGAATACGTGACTCAGTTCAGATATGAAGGGCTGGAGATATTCTGGAATTCCTGCATAGAACCTATGGGACCAAGGTGCCGTGAGGAACAGCTATTTTTACACTGTGGTGACCAGGAGCACCACAAGCAAATACTTCAACCTACTGCAGCATTTCCCTCCCATGCAAGGCTTGAAGACCCACACAGGTTATGAATTACAGCCAATAGCACTCCTCTGAAGTAAGGAGGGATTGCCTTCCCTCCTGCCTCCCTTCCCCCAGTGAGGGGGACACACGCAATTACAGAGTAACCCCACCACAGAGGAAAGAATCAAACTTGGGTCTTTCAGCCCTTGGTGGTGTGCCTGAACCACAAGGCTGAACTACCACTCCTCCTTCCCCTCCCCCCTCCATACAACAAACTTTATTCAGGAAGATTTGAGCAAAAGACATTTTTATTTGAGGCAAATATCTCAGAGTTGCAGCATTAAGTTTCACCAGCATGGAAACGATACAAGGAGAGGGCAAATATCAGGACGCTTGCAATATTCCTTGCAATTCACATGGTTTGTGCTGAACAGTTCCCAGCTCCAAACCGCCTTTAGGAAACACTGCTGGGTTTTTGAGGGGGCGTTCAGTTTTTACAACTCAATCACTATTAGCTGCCCTTGGCTGGGAGGTCACAGGTAGCTTGGCCCCAAGATCTGCCTGCAACCTAATTCCTCTGGAACAACCCATTTTGTCCGTAAGGGAGCAGAGGCGGAGAAAGGAGGCAGGGAGCAGGGGGGAGAGAAGAGGAGGGGAAGGTTGTTTCCTCTCTCCCTTCATCCTCTCAAGAATGAAACAGCAATCAGTGAGATTTATGAAGGATTTTCAACCCAACTTAAAACTGGCCGGTGAACCGTGGTGCCAGTGGAATGCACAGGCCAGGAGGCAACAGGGGCTTTCACTCCCGATTTAAGACAGCATTAGCTTTGCCCTTGGCAGCCTGTGCCAGGAATTACCCCCACCATTGGCACCCCCTCCATGGCTGGACAGCTCCCCAGCTCCCGGACCCCCACCCCACCACCCACCACCGCTCCTTATCCTGGCCACCGCTTATTTTTTTTTATTTCTTTTTTTCTTCAGCTTAACATCATTTCTTTTGGCATGGGTTCCACTAGACCATAGGCAAGATGTAGGTGGGAGTTTTGGTGTGGGGAAGGAGTAAGTGGGGAGCAATGTGGTGGAAGAAGGTGAAGAAATAAGCTCAGAGAAAAGAAAAAATAAGTCTTGTTTTAACCCTTTTGGCTCTCCATGGTGTGCAGGAATGAAAGAAAGAGGTTTTCAGAGTCTTTTCCATGATAGGATGAATTGGTGAGACACATACGTGCACAACATATCTATGCCCTACAGCAACACATCCTTGCATCAAGAAGACAAAACTACCATAAGGCAAGGGGAGTTGTTTGATCCTTGTGGCTTTTCTGGGTTGTTTTGGGTTTGTTTGTTTGGGGGGTTTTGTGGGGTTTTTTTTTTTATTGATTTTTTTTTTCTCCAGTTTGGTGGTTTTTTTATTTTTTACACTGCTGAAAATACTCCCCATCCCAGGATCTCGGACCCCTGCTGCAGTAAAAATCAGCTCAGCTCCATGCCTGACATGGGGTTAGAATAGTTCATTTTAATCTAGAATTGGGCCTAAGAGCTCTCCATGATGTAGAAAACAAGGGGCATTTCTAGATCACATTTACAGAAAATATACATAACCATCATCCCTCCCTCTCACCTAGCTTGGAATTGTTTCTGGTGGGGTTGAGGACCAGGAGAAGACCACAGATGTACTGAATCACACAAAGGCCTACAGTAGAATAATTTACACCAGATTTTAAAGACAGCAGACCAGAGGAAACAGGCCCAGTGCTCAATGACAAAATTTTCTTGCAACAAAGAGTTGAGCCATATGCAAACTCTATTACATCAGCTCCTCCCGTAAAGCCCAAATTCCTAGAAGCCAGAAAGTCATCTGTGCTATAAACCTGCAGCAGTAGTTTTGGTTTTCTGCTCCAAGCAAAGGAAATCCAAGTTCTTGGTCTTTCTTGATACCTTCCCTTGTCTGGGGAGAGTTGCACACAGCAAAGGATATTTAGTATTTGAAATCTAAACAAAGAGGAACAAAAAAATCCCAAAGATGTTTGCTTATTGTGGTTTTTGCACTGGGGCTGCCTTATGTCTATTCCAGCACTTTGATGAAAATGGCATCAGAAAGCATCATGCATGGGGTAAGGGCACTCCTTCACAAGGGCACTTCCCAAAACACCTCCTGTCTGTCCTTCTGGCTCTCTAAAGCTCAAGCTGAAGACATGAAGCCTAAGCAAGCCCGGCAGATCTGCCCAGAGCTGGGGGCTCAACAGGGAGCTCTTTGCTCAGGGCCATGCAGGGATCAGACCTGCTGATTCAGGCCAAGCACAGCATTAAAAGAAGTAGTAATAAATGCAAGACATTCTGAGAATGGAGCCCATTTTCCAAACAGCGCATCATTAAACTGCAAGGCTCCTTGCTACTGGATGTTGTGAAGCCCAAAAATACGAATAGATTTCAAAAGGGATTAGATGGATTCAGGAAAGGGAGGTTCTCCCAGGTGGGCGATGAAACATGAGGGCTTGAAGGCAGCCTCTGCCTCAGGAAACCTCTAAAGCACTGACTGCCAGGAGTAAGCTGGACACACCAGGAGACACATCACTTGTCCCACTTCTCCTTGGCTTCCCCAGATGTCCATGCCTGGCTGAAGAAAACTTTGGTTTGACCCCATATGGCGGTTTTTATGTTCTCAACACCGAGGCAGGAGCCTGTACGAGATGTACTGCAGGACCTTGCTTCAGCTGCAGCTTATAAATATCTAAAGGGTGGGTGTCAAGAGGATGGGGCCAGACTCTTTTCAGTGGTGCCCAGCAACAGGAAAAGGGGCAACGGGCACAAACTGGAACACATGAAATTCTATCTCAACATGAGGAAAAAATTTATTTATTTTGGGGGTGGCAGAGCCCTGGAACAGGCCGCCCAGAGAGGTGGTGGAGTCTCATTCACTGGAAATATTCAAAACCTGCCTGGATGTGTTCCTGTCCAACCTGCTCTGGGTGACCCTGCTTTGGCACGGGGGTTGGACTAGGCAATCTCTGAAGGTCCCTTTCAACCCCCACCATTCTGTGATTCTGTGGTTTAATCCACCTGCACTCTCCAGCCCTTTGGATGACGGCAATAACCAACCCAGCGGTGTTGAGCACTCGCCACACACTAACACTTTGCAACACCAGGTTGGATGGAGTCACACATTGGGAGTACCCTGCTCTTTCCTCAGAGAGGCTATTGCTGCCGTGCTTGCTTTTGGCACCCCCAATCCTGCCATGTCCCCAGCAAGCCTCCCACCCACAGCAGCCCTCGGTGCGCCGGGATGTGGGCATGCCTCGCACGGCTCCAGCGACCGCCCGGCCAGCCATGTGTTCGTGTCAGTCTCTCCCAGCCGCCCCTGCCAGGGAACGCATCTGACTTTGTAATGAATCGCCCATTTGTCTCCCTAACACCTCAGCCAGCTCTTTTGTTAAGCCTTTATCTCCCAAATTTAACAGCTCCACAGCACACATCATACAGCAGCAGGACTTGGCCTCTTCCTTTCCCCCTCCCCATCCCGTCTGTCGGATAAATCATGCCATCTCTCCCGAACACTGCCTGGTCTGTTCTCGGCAGATGCTGCAGTTACATAGCTGCCCTTGCCCAGACCACAGAGATTGGCAGCCAGGGAAGAAACTCCTTGGAGCCAATGCAGCAGCTTTCCTCACTGCTGGGAGATATCCCTGTGCACACACACACACTCAAGTAGCACAGCAGCTAAAGAGAAAATAAAGGTCATTCTCCAGACAACACAAAGCTTGGGGGGTTGAAATTGAACCTTTGAGGGAAGCACAGTGGATGCAAAGAGCTCCTCGAGTTCGTTGGGACAGAAAAACAACTGGAGAATGAGCTTCCTCCTCCTTTCCCAGCCCTAGCTTTTATATTCAGGACCTGGAGGTCCCATCTGGAAGCAGAGACTGGCTCCCAATCAACTTCTGGACAAACAATCATTTCTAGAAACAAGCGTGCAGATTCACGCAGAAGGGGGGTTTCACCTCCTCCTCCCCTCAAAACATTTTACCCAGGCCCTATTCTATATCGCACGGAGGTCAGCTCGTAGAGTATTTAGATGGTTGGGTGATTTGACACATCATCTGATCTATTTTGGGAGCAGTTTACAGCTCTGCAATTCCTTCCCTGCACAACAGCGATAGCTTTTGCACTCTAATGTCATATTATCCTCGTGGCAGGTTTAAAAACTAAACAGGTGAAAAAACAAACTTTCTGGGCACTGGAGAGAGCAGGATGCATGAGAGATGCATTATGGCAATGGGATTGTAGAAGTTTTTCCTCTTTCTCTTTCCTCTTTCTGAGCCCCAACAGAGATTGTGGGAATGAACTATGAACATAGAGGCTGGTTCCCTAGAAAATTTAACAGGAGGATACTCAGAGGCTCTTGCATGAAGGCCACTCCATGACAAAAGGCGTCTCATGAATGTCTTTCCGAAGGAGCTTTGCTGCCCTTAGGTTTTACAAGCCTCAAATGAAGCTTCCACAGTCAGATCTCCAGCTAAGCAAACTAGCTCTGGCCAAGGTTTCAAACTCATCAGATAAGGATAAACCACCGGTGCAGGAGACTACATTCTTGCTGATGTACTCTAGAACATGTTCCCACAAAGCCAACATCACAAACTACACTGTCTTCTGCTCCAAACACAAGGGCACTGAATGGTCCTTCCCTCACTGCCATCCACTGAACATCATTGCTCTCTTTCCCTTGATCTCCTCCAGCACCCTAAAACACCGCTCCTCCACACCACAATTTGTCCCAGCAAGAAGAGGGAAAGAACAAACAACATGAACATCTGCCATCAATCTCCCTATGTCCATTCACCACCACCAAGAAAGGCCCAGCTCCCACACCATTATAGGAATGGTACAACCCTTCCTCAAAGGACTGAATCCATGCACAGTTTTGTGGAAGGGAAGCAGATGCTGTAACAGTGGCTAATCACATGTGATAAATAAATCGATACTGATAGCCAAAATGTCCTTAACAGGCCTGTACTGCTGGCAGGATCCTTACTTACCTTTTGAAGGACTGTAGAATATTAGCAAAGACCTCAGCCAGACCTACCTCTGCCAACACTTCAGGCCAGAATACTTGGTGACTTCAGCATATACATCTTTTTTTATACTATATAGAGTCAATATGAAGAAAGAGTCATATTAACCAAAATACTGTAGCTGGGGGAGACCCAAAGCTTTATTCTATGAGTGCTGCTGAGCAGATGGGACCGCATATCATCCATCTTCAACGCAACACCCTTGAGCTCAGCAATTAAAAGAAAAATCCTTTATGCATTGTATTAAAGGCACGTGGTACACAACCAACGAGCATTAAGGAAAGCATTTCCTTCTTGTATTGATCATCCATCCATCCAAGTTGCATTAAAAAGGCAGGAGGGAGGACAACAAGCCAAGTGTTATACGTAGCAAATTCTGATTAGATTATGAAACTTTAAGAAGATCTTAACAAGTGGACACTGCACATTTTACGTAATTAGCTTGTTACTTATAAATGCCTTCCATAGTGCCAATGCAGATTTTCACCACCTAAAATAGCCTAAAGCTGTTGGATTCAAGGACTCCTGCCATCCCAATTTAGATCAACTCAAATACAGAAACCACGAGGTGGTTTCGTTACACCAAGATTAAGAATTGAATCGGCTCTTGTGTGCCTGGACGTTGGAAGGGGCAAAAGATTACAGAGGGCAAAGACATATTATGTCACGCTGCACCTCACCAGCCCAATCCTCACCAAATGTGAAAGCTGTTCTTCGCAGCAGTTTGGCAGATTTCAAGTTACTTTGAGGGGACAAAATAGAGCCTCACTAAGACTGGACATAAAGGTGCAGCATTGTGGGATGCCACAGCTGTACCCATATTCATTTAGCAGAGAACTGTTCCCCAGTTCCATGAGACGTATACTTCATGAAGCCGGGACTGTTTCACCTCAAATCCAAGAACAAGCTCAGAGTAAACCTTGAGTTACAACCACTGCCTGTAAAATAGGACCTCATAAGCAGCAAACCAGGTGAGGAAGCCATTTGATTTGCAAGTTGCTCATGCTTGAGAGAAGTCCCAACAAATGCAGAGCTACACCATATTATTCCTATGCTAATCCCTACACCACTCTTTCCCAGTGCCTGCAGGCATCTAAAGGGAGAAACATTTTCAATTCCAAGTAAAAAGTGCACGAAAACATGCTAGAAAGCATCTCAAGGAAAAATTGTCTCATGGGAAGAGGATCCACAGGCTTAGAGTTATCCCAGCATGCAAACGTCATCCAAACTGTCAACCAGTTTCTGCAAGTTCCCATTTTCTAAACTACCCACCAACAGCTAGCAAAACAAGAAGAGCAGAAAGACAATCCTTGAATCACTGGTTATGCAAAAACGCCATGGAGGTGAACTATGAGCTCTATGGGTGCATACTACGTGACGGCCTATCTTGACCTCCTGAATTGCATTAAGAGATATATAATGGTGCCATGGTGTGACACTGAGTATGCTCTTTCCACATGTCATATAAAGGCCATTCCAAGGACTGAAGGGGAAGGTGATGGCCACGTATCTAATGCAGCAAACAGCCGCAAAGAACTTGAGGAAAAAAGAAAATACTTCCCATTTCCCTTCACCTTAATATTTTTACTCCTTAGACCCCAAAAGTGTCATTGGGTCCGCTCTATTCAACAAATCTCCAGTGCAGGTTTTGAATCTTTTCCTTTAGAATGTTGATCAACTTACAGCTGAATTAACGGCATAAGGTTTTAGCTGACTGTGAGAAACTATAAGCAAGGTCAGAAGCTCCGATTGAGAGATGGCCCATTAACCTACACGTTTGGGAAAAAACAACAAGAGCAAACAAAACACAACCAGTGCACTTTCTGCACACAACTCTACAAGAATAACCCAGGCTGATACTCTGTCTTACTCAATAAATTGTTTGTGTGGTCTGAAAATACATGATCCATCTCCCAGTCAAGGTCTGGATGATCAGTTTTTCCCAGATTCACAAAAGCATTAGGCTCACACCTCATTTAAAATAATTATGGTTTATATCCCTAAACTCCTCTAGAATTCAAAACACTTTAGAGTCCATCTGTGAAACAGACATGAAGAAGATATTTGAAAGTTTTGTATCTAAATTATTCTTCGTGAACTCCTTTGAGGACTAGAAGTGGAAGAAGTGAAAAGAACAAAATTGTTATATACAAGTGACCTGCAATTCAGCCACTCAAGGGCCAGGAAACATCAGCATAATTACTTGTACGCATTAGGAAATAATTTCTATCTAAAATGTTTATGTGAGCACATTCTGCAGAGGAGCACTGCATGAAATGGATATTCTTTCCCAAATTCCCCATCTTGTCTTCATTTCCTCAGGACAACCAGGTGGAAAGGAGGTAGGGCACCACAGGAAGAGCCAACTGTGATCTTATGAGTATCATGCTGGAGAGTTAAAATTCATTCTAGCAGTTCCACAATACAAGGACAATTCAGTCAAACAGCTTTTACAGCTTTTCACAAGTCATTAGCATGCCTCATTTTCCAGGTACTGAGCCTCTGGGTTTTCCTAGTGATGACAACTAAATATGGGATGACCTATAATAATTTTAAGTACTCAGAAGTAATGAAAAGAAAGCTGACTCTCAGCTTCAGAAGGGACGCTGTAGATAAGCGGACTCTTGATAGCTTTCTCTTTGAGCTCTGTGCATCTTAAAAACACCCACAAGGAACCAAATGTGTTTTCCATTGACTGCAGAATCTGGATAATGTGTTCTAAGTAAGCCTTCAGGCCACACAGTTAATGAGAATGGTAAAGAGAAATATTTAGCAGTTGCCCACTCCCTGAAAGAGGCAAGGATTTTGCAAAGCAAAACTTGCATCCAACCACGAAACAAAATACCATTGCAGTGCGCATGCACGAAGGAGATGACTTAGGTTACTCACACAGCTCACCTCTGAAGTCTCCCAAATAAAATGGTTAAGTTGACATTAGCCATAATTGTGTATTAAAAGGTATCTCCAGATGCTTTAGGTGCTGGTATTAAATCCCACTGCTTCTGGATTCACTTGCAGGTGCATTTCAGTAGTTATGCTCAGTTTTCACATGCATTTGCCAGAAGTGGTGTTCAGCACTACAAGGGACGAGCAAATTCCAGGGCCTTCAGCCTATACCTGGGGGATATATACATCAGGGAAATCCTGCGGCATGCATAAACAATCAGATAATAAAGCTATTTGTGACAGTGCTTTAGGGCAGGTGGAAATACTACAAACAGGAAAAGAAAAATTAAGAAACACATTGGGCATATTCAGTAACCTTTGCTGTAAGTCTTCATGAACAACCTTTATCTTCCTTTTCAGTTTAGCCCTTCATATCCTAACATGATCAGTAATAAAAGACACTGAGAACCCCCTCCCTGGACTACTCCATCAACAGATGCTCATTAGAGCTACTCATAACCAGAGCAGCTCCAGCCTGAAATGAAGTTTCCATCTGTCTTCAAAACGCATGTGGGCTTCTTTACAATTCCCACATCCCACCTCTTTCAGTGGGTCTGGAGACTGAATCATCATCCCTGGGATGATACAGGGCACAACTACATGACACCTATCAGAATTAGAGTCAATGGGCTGCTAAAAAAAAAAAAAATCAGCAGAGTCTAACTAAATTTCCAAGCATCACAAAGGTGATTAGCTATACAATGAAAACTCAAAAACTGTGAATAGTGATACTAGAGCAAAACTACAGATTTGTGTTTCCAAGAAAAGAAACAACTTGCCCATAAATAAGTCCCCCTGGCAGGTTCTCTCACCGTACAGGAGAAGCAGGACCAGAGCTGTCTGCTCAAGGCTAAATAACATGCAAAAGAAAGAAGGCAGGGCAAAAGAAGTTAAAAGCTGGCTGAGCCACCAGCTGTACCCGACTTGCAGTCTAATTTAACCCGAGTTATGTTTTCCCTTGAATCCTATGGCAAAGAACATTTGAAAGGAGGGGTATGAATGCAAATCGAAGGAAAATAATTAGGAGATTCAAGGAAGTTTAAACTTAAACAGATACATACACCAAGATGAGACATTTCTTTCGCCTCTTCTACCAACCCAAACTAGAATTCCCAGTGCTTTAAGCAAATCACAGCAAAACAGCATTGCTGAAGCAGCAGCTGAAACCCTATAGCACTGCGACAAAACTTGGCTACGTCCTTCTCTTCAGTTTTACGTCCTTCCCTGGTAGACGGTATCACATTCCCCTTCCCCTTTCTTCATCTGCGCTTGAGACTTTCCAGTTGGCCCTGTGTCAAGAAAACTGTCCCACCCCTAGCCTTGGTCTCTCATCCTTGCAAGAGTGCATGCCTCCTGCCAAGCCTTCCACCGACCTCCCTGGCTCCCTCCAGCCCTCCCTGAGGTTACAGAGGCATCCAGCGTTCCCTGACCTGCATCCCCAAGGGATGCTAACCCACAAGTCTCACACCTCACTTCCTTGAAACCCCACAAGCGTGGGTTACACTTGCAATTCTGCAAGCTGAACCACAGGAACAAGAGTGGCAGGATCTCACTCGCTTTGCCAGCTTTCTCTCCACCACCATCCCCAGAGTGACGTTTGTTTTCCTGGTGGTGGAGAAAGGAATCCCTCTAGTTTACCCCTCTCCAGCCCCAAAATAGCAGTGGTTGAAAGTGCCCCAACAGCTTATAACTTTCATATGCAGCTGGAGCAATAAGCAATACTGAAACTAAAATCAGGGAATTACATTTTATTTTATAGCAAAGGAACAACTGGGAAACATTTTTTTTTTCTCTTACAGGCTGATTAGCAGGTTTCATGGCAGAAGGGAGCAAGAATAACCCATCCGAGTACACAACTATCACTATTACTTATCATCAAAAACACTATTTGTATTAATTTCTTCCACCTTGTGTCAAAGAGTTTAAGCAAGTACTCAAGACCTAGTTTCCTAGGCTCATGATTTCCCACCCAGGTTTCTGCTGAAGGATTTCCATGTTGAGAGTCTTGACATTTCAGTAACAAACTCTGGTCTATTCTGGAGCTGTTGAGAAGCAAAGTTAACTTTATCAAAGCAAATGGTGGCTTCAGAGAGGAAAGTAAGGCCCAAATAAACCAAAGATGAGAAGAAACCTTTCTACCAGAGCTCTGTAAAATTATTTCTTTGTGAATCAAAAGCATTCTTCACACTGGAATTTTCCCACAAGTTAAAGAGGGCTTGCAACTAATTAAAAAAGCCCTCCAAGTTTCCAAAGAATTTCAAGTGATAAAACCAAAGTTACAGCCTGAAAATAAATCGTAACAGTAATATGTGCACACTTGAGAGGAAAAAAAAAAAAAACCCAGATATAAACCTACACTGGAAAAATCTTACACTTAGTGCAGCCAAAATGCCAGTTGATACATGTCACATTTGGGCACTCTAGGCAACGCTATCACAATGGCTAATACAGGCAGGCAGAGGTCCAAGACGAATGTCCAAAGCCCAAGAGGACACACAGATGCTCCCCAGAGCCTTAGAGAACACCGGTGGCATCTCGGGCCTTTTGCTGAAGCTTTCACACACGTTTAGCATCTTGAGCAGCAGAGCAAGTCAAAGCAAGGCTACGACCTTTCAGAGGCTGTTACCAGCTAATCCTTCTTGAAGGAGGGCCTCGGAAAACATTTAGATTGAAGTATCCATGAGATTAAGATGTTTATCCATCTTGTATTTTGCACATTTGTGATTTCAGTGTCTCCTGGCTGGAAGAGCTCAGGAGGACCAACGGCCAAGAAAGAAAGAACGACTCCAGCAGAGGGAAAGGCTAGCAACGCTAACAAATCCTTTGTATGTTTGCTAGAAACCTGTTGTCAGACTACAAATAAAAGAGCAAGAGAAAATTAGGGGAGATTTTTCCCCAGATGGAAATACATTGTGCAGCTGAGCTGACAGATCTATCGGGCATAACGAGAACTAAGAGGATAAGATGAGAGGTGCTCCTTCGTAAGACTTTCCAGGTGTTTATATTTGGGTTCCGCCAGAAGTGCCAGGAATCCCTTAATATCACCCCAGCTCATCGACAGCCTAAAATCATCTCAGCACAATGCTAAGAAGGAGGTCAATTAAATCCCACTGTGGCTGGAGATACTGTTTGAGTGACCACATGTAGAGATGAGGGTCTTCCCTTCTCCCACCCCAAAATGGAAGGGAGTTTGGCACCAGAGTCCCCATGGGGAAACCTTATTGAGACATTCAAATCCTTGGAGGATAACACTGACCCTTTCCAAACACAGCATGGGAAGGGCTGTCTCCAAAGCAGCTCCAGCCACAGACCACAGAAAAACATGCTTTATGTGACTGCAAAGTAGAGAAGAGTTTAGGTAATACAACAGGAGGGATGGGAGGATGAAGACACGGCAGTAAGAAAAGAGCGTTCCTCACAATGCACATGGAGCGAGGAGGACAGTTTTACGTCGAGATGACAAGTAAAAGCCTTCCTTACTCAGTTTGCCAACTTCATCCTAGAATAACTATCATTTGCAGAGTGCATGCAACACAGCCTGCAAACTCCAGGCTTTGGAAGCTCAAACCAGACATCTTCTGTCACAGATGAGACATCGCTTTGCTGCGCCGCAGCAAAGCCACACTGAGCTACAGCTGTGTTACAGAGTCATTCCTTCAACCAGGATGCTGCATGGCAGAGCCGCGTGAGGGCAGGGGAAAAGTTTTCCAGTGCTTCTGCAAAGTTTCTGGGCTCAATACCTATTGTGCCTCATTGAGGATGTTGGGGAACAGGTCCTGGGCAAGGATGGTCTCTGGCAGTTTGATGTTCCTACACATTTGATCACAACAAATGAGTCAACAGAGGAAGAAAATCTTAGGTCACCACTGGACAGCCCCCAGGCAAGGCTTTACAGCCTCCCCAAAATAATCTTCATTGGTTTCACACTCAAGGCCCCAGAGATTGTAAGGCAGGTTTAATTTTAGAACACACATGGGATTTGCTTACATAATTTTCTTGATTTGGAAGGCTTTTTATTTTCCTTAGTAAGAAAAGCTGTCCAAATTTATCACGTTAAGCAGGGGGCTGCTTGCCCATAAGGATCTTAAAATACATTGGCTGCGATTTTCCTTTTAAAATTTGCATATCTCAATTAGGGCAATATGGAATTAGAGCAGCTTTAAAGAGTGAGGTGGGAAAGAAACCATTAAAAAGGACAAATCCTTACCAAATTATACTGGCATCTAAATGCAACGGTCCACATGGTGTCCAGAGGCTGCTGAAAACAGGGCAGCAAGAGATCAAGAAATAGTTCCAGTCTGAACCCATTAAGCAGGATGTATAAAAATCCCACAACAGGGATTTTTATTGATTTTAAGAGTTTTCAGTTCTTTTAAGAGAACACCATCTTTCTGTTAAGGTACTTTTATAGGTATCAGAGAAGACGTTGGCCTCATCTACCCGTTCAATAGCTTAGTCTGTAAAGAAATTTCTCTTTACGGTTCCCTGTAAATCAGTCTTCGGGGTTAGAGATGGGACTGGATAGCAGCCTAGGTACTACTCCAGATTTAGATTTGTTCATCTCCTCCATCCAGCCCTTCTACTAGTTACCACTTGATTACAGCAAAAACTCAACTTTTGAGGTTTGTACTTATCAACCCGAAATCACAAAAAGCCATAAAACCCTTACACCAATAACTCACTTGCCCCATTACTCCCAGTTTCAACACTGTTTAGTTCATGTTTTTGTAGATAGAAGTTGGGCATCTTCTACAGCAGATACTTTCCAACCCTATGGACAAGTTGCAGAAGTAGAAAGAAAGGGTCAATTTACCCAGCAAGGAGACCCCACAGACCCCATGGATGTCACAGGCCAGCATCCCTCAGAACGCAGACTCACAGAAGGGAGAATTCAGTTCAGATGTTGCCAGATTTCTTCCACCTACTGAAAACACATTTTAAGGGCCAGCTCCAGGAGCTCCTTTACCATTCTGCCCAATGGAAGAAGTCACATCTCGGGCAGAATCATTTCATTTGGGTCCAAAATGCAGCTCACAGGTCCGTACAGGTCTTGCATTTAGGTTTCCAGCACTCCTAAGTAGCCCTGGAGCTCCCTGCCACCACCTTGGGAAGACCCAAGGCTTGGAAAGCCACATTCCGGTTTGCTCTTTGATGTGAGTAATTCCCACTTCACAGAGGCAGCTCGTTAGCTTCCTTCTTTCAGATGATGGTTACAAACCCAATCAAACACCAGCTGCCTCCAATCACTGATATCTGAGGTCTTTTGGCCACAAGCTTTCAATAAGCGTGACACCCCTGAGATACAGGCAGGAGACTAATTAGCCAAAGCAGATCCTCACCTCCAACTTGCTGCATAGAGAGATGGCAATTCCTCAGGGGAGCTGGCCTCTGTTTTCTAATGGAGTACCTTTTTCCTAGCACCTACAACCCTATTTGGTGTCTTCTACTGAAAAGCCTACTTTGTACAAGCACAGCCTCAGAAAGGCCTTCAAAGAACTATGCTAGAAAGGTCACAAAATGACACAGAATCACAGAATGTTTTGGGTTGGAAGGGACCTTAAAGATCATCTAGTTCCAACCCCTCTACCATGGGCAGGACACCTCCCACTAGACCAGGCTGCTCAAAGCCTCATCCAGCCTGGTCTTGAACACTTCCAGGGATGGGGCACCGACAGCTTCCCCGGGCAACCTGTTCCAGTGCCTCACCACCCTTACAGTAAATAATTTCTTCCTAATATCCAATCTAAATCTACCCTCTTTCAGTTTGAAACCTTTGCCCCATGTCCTATCATTACATTCCCTGAGTCCCTCCCCATCCTTCCTGTAGGCCCCCTTTAGGTACTGGAAGGCCGCTATAAGGTCTCCTCAGAGTCTTCTCTTCTCCAGGCTGAACAACCCCAACTCTCTTAGCTTGTCCTCATAGCATAGGTGCTTCAGCCCTCTGATCATCTTCATGGCCCTCTGCTGGACCTGTTCCAACAGGTCCCCCAGGCTTGTCCAGGCATCCATAGGAAAGGAGGAGGTTTTACAGATGGCCCGGCTTGGCAGGAGGTACCGATGCACCTCTTCATAGATCATGAGGTTAAAATGCAGCACCAGCCCCAGGTAAAAATTTGCACCTAGGTGAAACATCTCCTTTCAGTAAGATTTTGGTGTTTTCTCAGGAGTGAAATTACAACTTGCCTGCTTACATGAGATGTGATGTGTGTTCAGTAGCTGTATTCTTTTCAGGACTGCCCAGAGCAATACCCCCAGAAAATCTTAAGAGATGCTAGAGATGATGTTAATGACCTCGTGTCTTAAAGGGAGAAACATCAACACCTCATGGTGCTAAACTCATTACGGCTTGCCACCAAAACCTAGCAAGAGGTCTTGGCTCATGTAATTAAAAACCTGTAATAAATTTATAGGACTGGTGGGTTTTTTTCCCCCCATACTGGTAGAGAATACCAGTATTCTCTGGAATACCAGAGTATTCATTTTTGAGGGTATTCCCTGAGCAAGAATAAGAGAAAAAAACCTCCCAAGACCCGGCTACTGATTACTACTCTAGGAAATTTAGCCAGAGAAACCAGATTTAATACATAACTACATCAGCAAACACCCATGTTGTCTTTCTTTGTGCCCACCTCACAACCAATCCTGAAGAAGCTCAGGGACCAAAGAGCAATATGGTGATGTTCTTCAGCTATACACAACCTGCTACAGAGAAGGAAGGAGGAGCTCCTTGGTGGTAAGAAAATAAGGTGAAATCATCTTATGGTTCAACCAGAGAACTTTCCATCACCTGGTAGAAGAAAACCTTCATTGCCCGGAAGCGAAGCACTGATGAAAGCAGCCAGGCTCACAGGAGAACATCTTCCATTGAGCTTTTGAAAAGTTAGTGTGGGAAAGTATCTTTCAGTGATTGTTCAGGAATTTGCAAATTGGGATCTTTCCAGGCCCAATTTATAATCCACCCACAGCAGCGTGCTGTGTCCTTCTATCTTTGCTCCCCCAGCTAAAACCCAACAGATCCAGAACATCTCCAAACGTCTGGTTAGAAAAGATCTGCTGGCAGCTTTGGACATACCTCTCCTTCATCATCCCCATGGCTGTAAGCAAGATGCAGACTTTGCACAGTGGGTCCTTTGAGGGATTTCAGAGATGCAGCATGGCAGCACAGAGCAGTCTCACAGCCCCGACACAGCAGGGCAGCAGCATCTGCATCCCGCTTGTGTTCAATCCCTGTTCGCTTCTCCACAGCCCACGGGGCACCAGGGGACTTCTCATGAAGAGCCATGAAAAACCTGAGCTAAAGAAAGTTTGTTCCCCTCCCAAGAAAAAAAGCTCATATAGCTGCTAGCTGCTCCTGTGACCACACAAACTGCTCACCTATTTCTTAAATGATGCTAAACTAAGAGGAGCTGAAATATCACAACCGGGGGAGACGCAAGGCAGGGAAAGTGAAGTTACACAGGGCTATTAGCAAAATAAACCTTCACTCTGGCAAGCTGAAGAAGACGTACCAAGAGCAATGTTGGCACTCAGTTCAGTGATCAGATTTAACCCTTCATTTCCTCAGCCACCATCCCTGTGAAGGATGGCAAAGCTGTGCCAAACGGCCATCCCCTCCCCAGCCTGCTGGCAGCCACTCAGTAGGGATTAAATTTAAGCCCAGAGCGGCAAAGCAGTGGTTTCAGGTGAAGCCCAAGGGGTCGGGATGGTATTAAATCAATGAATGGACTGCAGGGATACAGGCAAGGGGATGCAGAGCTTCATCTGCAGAGAGGTCAGTGCTACCTCCTCTCCCCTTTGGAAAGCTGAGCTGAAGTTTAGGGTCAGTATGAAGGGAAAAATACATTGTGATAACTTTTCCCCCTTGCTCAGGGATCTTCCCCTCGCCTGATGCTGGCAGGATTCCCCTCTTCTCCCCAAGACACACATTATCTGACATTTAAAGCACAGAAGAAAACCTCTGTCCCACACAACTCTCTCCAAAGCAAGAATTATCCTGCGCGGTCACTCAGGGCATCCCATGTAATGACTGTTTTTCACTCAAGCTTCAGGGAAACAGAGGCCAATCTCTTTCCCAACCACAGCTCATCTTCAGCTGGAGAGTTAAATTACTGAGCTAAAAGGATGAGTGCACTGTTGGTGAAATATTCCCGTTTTATCCAGTGAGTTAAGGATGACAGAGAAAAACTGGGGTGTGACTCACTGCCCTGCATTTTTAAGTGAAAAAGCAAAGAGCCTGAAGAATTAAAAAAGCAAAACGTGGAAGAGAAAGAGAATAGCAAAAAAATGCAAAACAGAGCAAACACCTCTAAAACACTCTAGCTGGGTAATTTTAAGCACTGAATCAGCAGAGGCAGGAGCTCTTCACAGGAGCTGGTTCACACATTAGCCTAGGTAGTATGTTTGCAGCTTTATATCTGAGAGGCTGCCTATATTAGTCATCTGTAAGGGGACACTCCAGCAATGCTAACTGGAATGAACTGAGCACAGGAATGCAAAGTAAGGTGGTTAAACCACATCAGTTTTGAAGGAGTGCCTCCCGCACAAGGCTCTAAAGAGCCCTTAATTCAGTTTAGCCTGATTTGCATTGAAATCAAGTATGTTAAAGTGAATTAAGGCTCTTTAATACCCCCAAGGAGAGCGTTTCCACCAGGGCTAGTTAAGAGTAATTGAACTAATCCACTTTAAAAGTCAGTTCAGATTAGTTGTGCTAAGTGGCTGTGCAGATGAGGCCTGGGAGCACAGGGACTGTCTCTAGCATGCAATCATCACATCAATCTGCCTCTGGGAGGACAGGCTACAGCAGGGCTATTTTGCTCTGCAGAGGCTGGGAGTGGTCCAAGACACTCAAATAAGAACACTAATAGAAATGTCTACTTGTGCTTGACAGGTGCCATCTGGTTGCAAGCAAAGGCATTTTCCACGTGTATTTTCTGTGCATACCACATATGCTGGGAATGGCCAAGAGGGAAGCTGTTTTTATGGGCAGCTCCAGGACCAAGTTGTTGGTCCAAAAAGCACTGGCAGCATCTCTTATTCAAGCCATGCTTGACGATCATATCCCGTCAACTGAAATATGGAATACAAGCTTGCAGGTCTCCACTTCCCCCACCCCAGAGATGTCAGGAGACATATTGTGAGCTCTGTGGAGGACTGAAGGGACCATCTCCACCATACAGGAACGGTCAGTAGTTGGTTTCCCCATTTAGTGCCATCACACCCACCCTACTCTTCTGCAAGCTCCCAGGGTGTTAACCACTTCCCACTGGTTTCCACCCCAGCTTTTCAACTGCTTAGAGCAAAACCAGTTCAATCCCACACAGTTCCCACAGAAACAGGGAAAAGGAAGTTAAGAAGGGGTAACAGACACAAANAGAGCAAAACCAGTTCAATCCCACACAGTTCCCACAGAAACAGGGAAAAGGAAGTTAAGAAAACCCCATCCTGCCCCAGTTTCTACCACAGGTCCCCACCCCGAGAGCAGGCAGCAGCATCCAGCACAGGTTTTGCCTTTCTAGGAAAGCACCGAGCCCCTCTGATCCAAGCCAGTTCTGCCCCAGCTAAGAATAATCCCCCCCAGCTGCTGTTTGATTTACACATTACCATGGAGGCACAGTGCTTTTTATCCGGGAGATATACAGGGGGAGAGGGAGCAAGTCTGCGTGTGTTCGTTCTAGTTAATGTTTCCTGTGCGGTTCAGGCCGTTATGCCTACAGGTATGTTTATTCCACTACTTTAGCAAAGCAGCAGACTTTTTAATGGAACTGTTGATATTTTTCCTGGCTGGTCCTCCTGGAGAGGCAAGGCAGTGTACAAATGAAGTTCATTCCTAGCTCCAGCCTGAAGCTACTCTTCTCCTCCTGGGACCACAGGGAATTGAAGGTTTCCATTGCACTGGTCAGATTTCTTCCTTCTCCAGCCTTCAAGCTTTAGATACATAAACAGAGGCACTTGGGCCGCTGACAGTAGCAAGAGCAACGTGTGGCTGGTGCTTTATGCAAGGGCAGCAGCTGCATTGAAAATCCAGCCGTGCATCTCACAGCAATGCTCTGGGAGAGGATAGTGGGTGCAACACTGCACCCCTAAAATGAAGCCTCGGCTCCAAGGCTCATCATGCAGTCAGATCTTGCAGGGGTTTCCTGCCTATTAGCATTTCAGAGGCCACCAAGCCATCAGTAGATCCCTCATGCATTTGTCTTAATTGCACACACACACCTTTTATTGCTGCAAAAGGAACAGAAACTGCAACCCAGAGGGCTCTGCTTCATCAGGCACCTGTAGAAGACACTTTCAGGTTACAGTCCATAGTACAACAGTCCTTTGGGGTCCTGGGAAGAGCCAAGGGATGTGCACCAAGTCCTCAGCTCAGCTCACAGCCTGCTCCCCCAGAGAACAGCCCTGTTTTACAAGCTGAAGTACCCCGAGGCTCATGGATGTGCCCAAAGCCTGGCAGATGCCTGGCAGTCTCTCCACTCCCTTCAGCCCCGTGGAAAAGCACGGTAAAACATATCCCTGGCCTCTAAACACATCCAGACAGAACAGACACCAGCTCTAGAGCCACTTCAATTGAAAGCACTTGAAAGGAGTGCTCCAAAGAGCTCTGGTAACAGAGTGAACAGTCCCATGCCAGCGGGCAGAGCATCTGTTTGAACAAAGCTACTCAACTGCCCCCTGCCTCTGACCCTGTGCTGCTGGTCTGTCCAACAGCAAGTGAAGCACAGCATCCCTGAGGGCAGCTCACCAGCCTCATACCACACTCAACATCGAAGCGGTCAGCCTCTGGGAGTGGATGGGGTCACCATCCTGCTATGAGGTGCCCCCCCCTGCCTACAGCATGGTCTGCAAGGGAGAGCACCCAACCCCAGCCAGCTGATAGGGGACATGGTAAAAATATGACCAGTGTCACCATGCAGCAGGGTCATCAAGCCTGATGCAGTCCCAAGCTCCGGTGAGTCAGAAGAGGCCAAGCCTTCAGGCTCACCTCCCCTCTCCCCGTGCCAGTTCCAGCTCTCAGATTTTCCATGAGCCTTGCAACAGCCCAAGTGAGTGCCTCAAGGGATGCAGTGCTGAGGGAGGATGCCCTTCTCTTACCCTGATACCTCCCACAAGGCAGCATCTGGGACAGCCCACAGGGAACCAAGTCCATGCACTGGAGAAGACTGGGGCCACAAGCTCCCCTGAGACAGACTACAGTTAGCTTTAAGACATCTCCAGTACATCAAGTGAGATTTCTTTCTGCATGGTTGTTGATCCCTCTGCAAGCTCAGGAGACAAATGAAGGATCATGCCTGGTCCCACTCCCCTCCAAATGCAATCTCTTTGGTCCAGCATCTGCCCTGCACCTTGCAGAGACAAGTCTCTGCCTATAAACACATTTTCATCAGCTCCAGAAAGCAGCATGGAGATTATGGCTTCAATCAGGTAAAAAAGAATAGCCATGTCACACTGACCACAGGAACCGCTCAAAGCCTTCTTTAGTCCAGTTCACGGTCTCCCAAGAGCAGCTCTTCAGCTTCAGTCCTCTCTTCAAACTCATGCTAAGCCGCTGGATTTCCAGAGTCAACATGGGACAAGCCAGAAGATAGAAATAGTCACCAGGGATGCAACACAGGCGTGCTAATGAGCCAAAGGAAGTGTTGGATCTTTGGTTAGACCCTGTAATTCAGCTCAAGTGGCTGTTTCACCTCTGGCCTGTCAGATCAACTTGCTAACCACAGACTGGGAAATAGCTCCCTGCTAGCTCCCAGCAGGAGATTTATCTTTGGCAAGGGCTGAAAACATCCCTGCCCCCATTCACCTTTGATTACAGAGAGGCCCAGAGATGCAGAAATAGAGCTATGCTATAAGTTTGCCAGGTACTTAGAGATCTCCCCTTACACTGGAAGAGGATTAGGGCTAGAAAAGAATTTTGTCAAGATTAAGCAAAACAAGTCCGTTCTTTTAAATAAAGTATCAGTTCTGGTGAACTGTCCCCAGAGGGGTTTGGGCTCCAGGATAGGGTTTCTTGTCAAAGGAGATGGGCAGTCCTGGAGAGCTGTAGCAGAGCAGGGCTCACAGCAGAGCGGTAAACTGAACTCTGTCACCGAGCTGGGCAAGCTCTACTGAAGCCATCAATTGCTCTGGGAGAGCTCCTTGAAGCCAACCCCAATGAAATCAGCCCAAAAGGATTCGTCCAAGTTGGATCCTCATCCTAAGGGCAACCACACTCAGCTGCCTCCCAGGTACCCAGTCCCACCAGCTGCCCTGGCTCCCAGGCAAACACCCCACCCTGAGCTGAACTTGGCTCCCAAACACTCCCATGTCATAGCACATGTCACAGCTCACTCATTCACATCATAACTCATACCCCTGAGCAAGACCAAAGCTGGTTCCAGGCAATGGAGCAGCTCAGCTCTACAAGCAATGCCACTGAAAGAGGCAGGGGCATGTAGAGCAGTGACATGCCCCAGCTCAGTGGAGTACATGTAGTCCCATCCCTAAAGAGGGGGACACTAGAAGTCTCCTTTGAGACTACTGAAAGAGAGAGGTGTCCAGGCCTCCTCAGACCTGGGTGGGTTGGGATACCTGTGCTTGAGGCAAGAGGGAAGTAGGATGTAGAGAAGCTGAGAGACACCAAAATACAGTGGCATTCCCATGCTAACCTCAAGTGGAAGCAAGTCTTCTTTGCTTGCCCGAGTATTTTGCAACGCTTTGCCTGATGTGCCCTCAACTACATTGAAAGGCACTGCCTTAGAAGAGGCTTGGCACCCACAGGAGACAGGACTGACTGGTTTTCCATAGGGCTCAGTAGACACTGAAGTCAAAGCAAGAAACTTTGGGAAAGGATCTGGCAGACCTCCTGCAGGCAAGGCATCTACCCTTCCTGCAGGCAGAGTGAGGATCTTTGGTGTTAAGGCCAAGCAGGATAGCGATCCACCAAAAAACATGCCCTACCAGTAGTCATCTACTAGATGTCTTTGCACTGATCCAAAGCGAAGCATTGTGTTGGTCACTAGGGTAAAATGAAGCCCCCAGAAGCTCAGCTTCAGGCATAGCCAAGATTGAACACTTTCCCTTGGCAACTTCAGAGAACAAGTTATTTACTAACGGTAATCCTAAAAGATGGAGCTGGAAAGCCCACAAGGAGTCCTCTGCAACATGTAGAGACAGGTTCACCTACAATCTTCAGCTGTAATCTCTAACAGAAGTGCAGTTTTGCCCACCAGGGCTGCCTGGCTTTGTTTCATTGCCATACCAAGATCACCAATCAAAAAAAAGATATCCTCATTGTAATGTCTTCTCTGCAGGTTGATATTTAAAAGCCTGAGCTCACCATAATAGTGAAAGCCAGTCAATGCACCAAACTCAGCAGAGATTCACACAGCAAGATCTACGCCGGGAATTAGCTGTAGGCAAACCATGAGGACTGGGGCACAGCAAGGCCTCTGTGCTGTTTCTTTTAAGCAATCAGGTGGGGAAGTGTACAAAGACCATAGCAAATCACGAGATCCAAGCCTACAGAGGGGTCAGCTAGCACCAGTGCACTCCTGCGCAGTCTGTGGCAACACCCAGCACACTCCCACATGCAGAGCTGGGGAAGCTGTCACATACAGCTGATTGATGACAGCAGGGAACATAAATAAGGCACTTTGTGGGGGTGGAATTTAAAGTGTAACAACTTGTTCTGACTGGAAGTTAGAACATGTATTCTTGAAGACATAGTTGAGCCCACCTCAGTAGATGCTCATCAGGAAATGCTGATGCTTTTGGAGCAGAGTCATGACCAGTTCTTGGGGAAGTTAAGAGGTTCTTAGGATACAGAAGAAACACAGTGTCAAGCCATGGGCTCTGTGCATCAAAATAACTCATCTTGACAGCCTGTCTCACCTACCTGCACGTTACACATGAAGGCATCACCCAGGGGTCAGGTGGTCACCCTGGGTCACCCAGGTCAAGACACACTCTTGTGTATCTCAAAGTAAACTGTTAATTTTGCTGGACTCCAACAATAGAGGAAAAAATTAAGCAGACCTAGAACAGATAGAAGCTAGTTCTTTTGCTCATCAGTTGACCTCTTCCAAAACAACTTGGTCTCAAAAGCAAGAATTGCTTGACCCTACTTTCTTTGGGAGGCTGCTCTGCAGTTTGGTTTCAGAGAGGTTTCTTTGCCAAAGGCGGACCAAGGCTCTGGCTAAACTTCTGCCCATTCCTTCCAGTACTGCCTTAGCCAGACAGGTTTTTAAGCAAAGCTCAGATATTCCTATGGGCACCTCAGTGCTTCATTCACATCTAGGGGAAGTCACATGTTGCTCCACAGCAAGAGAACCTACCTCCTACTATGCACAGTAAATGGCCAATTGTGCTACTTCAGCCTCTGGAAGACTCAGAACAGTTTTTTCCAAGAAAGGAAACTTTTGCTACAATTGTGAAACTTGTCTATCCAGTGCACGGCAAATGCAGAGTTCTGAGCAAGATAGTTTTCCCCCCCCCAAACTCCCTAAACATCTAGCTATCCAGTTAATGCTATTTTAATGAGCTAGGCCAAATGAATCTGCTCAAAAAATTTCATGCCAACTCCCATACAGCCTGACATCCCATCAACACGAACTGCACACTCCATGCTACCTTCCAAGCCAGCACAGACTCAGCATTAATGTCAGATACTGTTGAGTTCGCATGTTCTCTGGTGGATATATAGAAGAGCTGTTTTGCTCTGTGTTCTTTCCAAAGGAAGAGTTCAAGTTTTTTTAACCTGTCATTTCCCCTTCCCCCAAAAGAAATCCTTCAGCAACCCAATTAACAAAATACTCCCCACACCTTATAGAAGAATGATTTAAGGTCACAAGCAGACTGGAAGACCACATAACACATGCAGGAGCTGCTTGATCCATTTGAAGAGTTCTCCACAACAGCTAAAGGGAAATCAGTCAGAATAGATTTTTTTTCTATCAGCTAAAGCAAATCCTGTAACTGCTATGTTTATCCATGTAGTCAAAATACTCCCTGTTCCACTTAGCACAGTGCAAACACACATTACAATAAAATGTAAAGCTTACCGAGCTGATAAACTTCATAAGTGTATTTTATGACAGTATCTCAAGAGATAAGACTCATTAGCACTTACAGCCATGATCTGAGGGAACCTTAAAAAGCACAGTTAAAAGCAAGGGAAGAAGAAAAATTTGAGACTTGAACCCAAAAAAAAAAAAACAGCTTCCAAAGGATTAACCCTTTCCACCCAGCATCTTAATGATTTCTAACTCCTACTCAACTTGATCTGAGCAGACTCCCCAGCTCTGGGTCCAGTAAGTCAGGAAAACATATCCTACCTGCCCCACCTGCAGCCAGACCATGTGGTGGTCCAGGACCTGCAGCACCAGTCTCCCTGCAGCCACATTCTGCATGAGGAGTAGTAGTGTCCCATCAGCATTTAATAGTGTAACTGGTCCCTCTGCTTGAGAGCTCCTCAGATAGAGAAACCAATTGTACTAATATGCTACAAGCCACTAGAGAGCTTTTTTGGCTGCAGACGGAAAGGCTGCTTCATTATGGAGGGAAGCCAGAGGCACAGCATGTTTGCAGTCTGGAAAGCCAGGTACATGAGAATTCTTGGATTGCTTCAACACACATCCTCAGGGAAGCACTGGGAAACTGGCAGGTTCCTACCTGGACAGTCAGGGAGCTTGGGGTAAAGAAGTTGTGTCTAACATAGCTTTTAGGATGAACTAAGCAAGTGCCATCCCACCCAAAAGTGCTTTCTCCAGGAGGTAGCTGTGAGCTGCATGGTTAGGTGTAGAGAGAGTCTTCAGACACAGCAGCAGGTCAAGATGGTTTTAATGCATTGAGCTGTCTTCTCTCAAATGCCTCAGACAGCAAACACTAGGATGAGAGTGTCCCATTTGTATTCTACAGAACCCAAGTGACCAGAGAACCCAAGCCCTGGAGGTGCCGCGTTGCTCCATGTAACTGGAGCACAGGATCTATATGGGGCTTCTGGCAGCAGAAGTCCTTACAGCTCTGGTGGCCTCAGACCATGCTCAAGACAGTCTCTCCCATAGGGACAGTCCAATGTAGCATCTCCTTAGTCTCCAAAAAGCTTCAAAACCCCCTTCCAACTTAAGTCCATCTTAGAAAGTAGCTATGCACAGGGACACAAGAGGGAGACAGGGCAGGCAAGTCTAGCCTTCAGCTATTCCAAGCTGAGCTTTCTAGGTCCCACCATCCCTGTACAGCTCTGCGCCAGGAACTGCCTCATGCAGTGGAAACACTGGTGAAGCTCACTGGTTCGGTACCTCCTCCAGCTAGTCAGACTCCTCCAAGAATACAGATAGAGTTCAGCAGTGTCTTCTGGCTTCGCTTTTCCACCAAAATCTCAGTGAGCCTTTAAATATCAACCTTTCACCAAGGAAAACACCAGGAATAAAAACACTGTCAGCATCCTGGTAAAAGAAGGAAATGGAATGGAGCATCCCTGGGACAGGAACATCTTCTCCAGGAGGCAATTACACCACGTCTGCAAGCACAGTGGATTAATGAAACAGAAAAATGAAGAAAGCAGTAAAGACTGACAAAACCCAGTCTGGTCAAAAAGATTCGAATTAAGGAGCATCACATCAGCTTCTCCACACAGTCTCCCAGACCTTCCACTGAACCCTCCCCCTTCCCAGTCCCACAACCTAATTCAATTACCTACAACTGAATAAGCCTTAAGGCGATTCTCATTACCCTGCGATAAAGCGCAAGGCCTTTAATTATTAAACACTCATGGGCTTTTTGTGTTGAGGTTGTGGGGCTGGACTCCCTTTTATTGCTGTTAGCAGCTTCCAGAAAGCAAGTTAATCATTGACCAGGCATTTCACCAGGAGACCAGAGTCTTACAGATTCCTGGTCTAGTTCTGCATCACCAGTCACACTAAAGTCAGTCACTGGCCTCCTCCTGCTTTGCCAAGTATACACCTAATATTCTCTTAACGAGGCATCTTCTCCCCCCGGGGAGTCATCTGTAGCACTGGTGACCCCTGCAAAAAACTCCCATGCAATATTTAGGCATAGAGGCCACATAATATGCTCACCATTAAGTTTAGAGCAAAGCGGCCCCAATGTCTATCCAAGTAAGGGAGACTGAGGCACAAGGTAGTGGTCCCCAAGTCTCAATCCACATGATCAATCCAGTACATGAGTCCAAGTCCTACTAATCCCTGACTGTATAAAGTTCTGCTCCATCTACCAAGCCCTCTGCAGGTGGAAGGAGCTCCCAGGTACTTCCCAGCCTGATCTGGGACAGATCCTGGTCCCCTGGGCTGGAGATGCAGGTCTGGTGGACCTTACCCGAGTACATAATTATTTTTCCTAGGTTTGTCACTACCCTTATGGCACTTCAATTCCAGTGCCACCTCCAAGCACCTAGAAAGTAAATGCTTCTCCTGGCCATGGCGTTCCCATTCCCGACAGAAGGGAGGTTAAAAACTGCTTCCAATTGACCCAGAGAGGCCAGCTTTGGGACAGAAGCCAGTCAGGACTCAGACAGATCAGTCTCTACGTGACAATTCACCCAGCTCAAAAGAAGTAGAAAAAAAACCCAAACCAAGCCAGGCACACCCTGCCTATTCCAAGAAAAACCAATAATCCAGCACCTTAAAAACCAGCATCACCATCTAGAAGAGGCAGAACACCTCAGGGTGGGATGGCAAAGCCATCCTCCCAGTCCCCAGGAGCTGCTTTCTTACACTCCAGCTGTGTTCGCCTGCGTGCTGCATTCCTCCCTCACCACCCGCATCCAGGTTTTGTTTTTTTGGGTTGTGCTGAGAACCAGCTGCTCCATCTCACACACGCCAGAGGCGAACGGCGTGTCTGGAAAGCCAACATGCTGCGGCCTGGCTACGCAACAGCTTCCCCAGAGAAGTTCACACGCCTTCGGCTCAGGCAGCAGACGCCAGCATGTGGCCCCACACCACCATCAAGTGACAGGTACAGAAATTCTTGATATGCAACAGCCCTGTTAGCACCTAGCGTATCCCGCCGGCTGGAAAAAACAGGCAGCAGAGCCTGCCAGCACCCAGTGGGCTGGCTTTTATTGGAGGTGACATTCAAGCCAATGACACACGCTGGTGGCAACAGAGTTCAGAACTAACTCTCAGAGCCCACCCCATTGGAGTGCTCACAACCCCTGAATACCCCTTCGAGTCCAGTATTCAGCTCTTTCCTAAGTAATTTTAGCAGAATCGCACCCAGAATTGCAGGGCATATAATATTTCTACCCAAGCAGCACCTAAAGTGTAGCAGGATACTTATTCTGCACCTGCCAATGGGAAAAAAAAATAATATATTTCACTTCCCACATCAAAAAAAAACCCCTACCCTGGGGTAAGGAACCTGCTCTCACTAGCGATGTGTTGGTAAATTAGGGCAAGCTATGCTTCCCCTCCCTCCCTCTCCCCCACGCAAGCATTTAAGGGTTCCTGTTGCCTGCGTGCAGCGTACAGATCAGTTACATTTATGAAGAACATTGCAATCTGTCAATATAAACACTATGTAAGCATGAGCCACTTGTAACATTACTACTGCCTTGACAAGTGTTTGCGGAGAGAGCAGAGCTGCTGGGAGAAAGTGGAGCAAACTCCAAGCTACAGAAACCAACACTTCTTCCAGCAAGAAAAAGAAAAAAAAAAAAAGGTGGTGGTGCACCAAAACCAAGTCAAACTAGAAATCAGAACACTCAGAAAGAAATAGAAAGGGTTTGGTTTATGGACAGGTTACCACCTCGGAGCCACCGACCAAACAGATCAGGAAAGCACCAAACTCCCACAGCCCAGTTTGCCGACCCGTTGGCACTGGGGCAGAGCAGGACTGAAGTTAATCAGCCTGCCTTTCACCCCCAGCATGGCTAATCTTGTCATCTGCCACTTCCAAAGCCCGGGAGTGCAAGACCCAACACAATTCCCAGATGCCTCTATGGCATTTCCACCACCTCCTCATCACATTTGAGGGAGGAAGGGGAGGGAGGGGAAGGTACCCACACCCAAAGCTTGTCAGGCTCAAGAAAAGCAGAGAGAGAAGTGAAATGCAATGCTTTCTCGGGGATGCCGGCAGGCTGGGGCTGCTCCAAGCTACCCCCCCTCAGCCAGTCATAATATGGTGCAAATTAGTTTTCAGACAGCCCAGCTGCAGAGGAAACGGCTGAACATAAAGGGAGGCTCACTTCTAGAGCAGCCAGTGCATCTCAACAAGCCAGGCTGGGCTGACGCTTATCTCAACGCAATGCTTCCCCCTCTGGTATAGACTCATCCAGTAACAGTCTCCCATACAGACTCCTACCCTAAAATGTACCCATCCTCATCAGGCATCCTGATGGGTGACTCTGCCACAAGCCACCAGGTCCTGCTCAGTTTTGCAGGCATGTTTTCCTCCTCTCTGGCATCATGAAGTCTCATATCAGACAAGGCTTAGGTGCTGTAGCATCACCCCATCCCTGAAGCCAGCCAGCAATTAATGCTTTAGTAATTAGTGCTCACAGACCCCTCCTGAGTAGGTGTCTACAGGGACTCGGCTCTCCTCACTGCTACCCATCAGCATGCCTTCAGGTCCTGCCTTTGCTGTGTACCAGCTCCAGGTCAAGCTGGCACCTGCTCCTCTCTTGCAGCAGGGAGGAGGTCAGCAACACCCAGGCTGCCAGCATAACCCTAAACAAGGGACAAGCCTGTCCCTCCTTTTACCCCGGACAGTGAATTGTCATCTTCAGCCCATGTCCCAGCCAGGGGATGGAGCAAGCAGCGAGGGCCCCATCTGCACCAATGCTTTATCTCACATACACCAAGCTTAACTTCCAGAGGGCATTTATCATTTTTTGGCTGCTTGTGCTTCCCTCTAAGACACCAGAGCCAGACAGACAGAGAGGCAGTGGCCTTCATCCATGGGCACCCCCCCAGCTCCACCCCAGCATCACCTCCCACTGGGGAACTGCCCCAGTGGGGCAGACACAGACATAACTACATGCTGACACAATCTTGTTATCATGTAACCATGCCCATTTTCTGTCCCTGTGCACTAATTCCCCGCCAGGCCATGCATTTGGAGACGCTGAATTCTTTCCCTGAAATAAGACGTTGGGGATGGGGTGGAAGGGATCATCCACAGCTGTCCCTGTCCCCCACGAGGCTGTGGAACGGAGCAGCAAAGCTGCAGCTACAGCATATCTGTTTAACACAGCCACCGGCTGCGCTCTGCTCCCCGCCACCTCCTCCGATGGTTATGTTCACACCTGGAGCAGAAGGTCTAGATGGTGACCAAGAGGTGTCCCAGTGGCTTTGATCATGCCTTGGACTGGGAAGGAGTGTCCCTTCCCCTGCCTAGAAAGGGTGTTGCATTAATGGAGCCCACTTCAATATTTCAGCTCAGCCTGAGGGATGCATCCAGGTTTTAAGGAAAGACTCGTATCAGAATAAACAGATGTGCTTCCTCACCAGAGCAGTCCCTCCATGCATGTGGCTACATGTTGTACCAGGGGGGGTTTAGACTGGATATTAGGAAAAATTTTACACCGAAAGGGCTACTAAGCATTGGAACAGGCTGCCCAGGGAAAGGGTTGAAGCATCGTCCCTGGAGGTATTTAAGACAGGTAGTCATAGTGCCTAGAGATATAGTTTAGATTAGTGACAAGTTTCATCAGAGTTAGGTTGATGGTTGGACTAAATGATCTGAGAGGTCCCTTCCAACCTAGGCAATTCTATGATCCAGGTTTCTAGGCACAGCAAGAAGGGCTAATACCAGCCTTCACAGGGCACTTGCAGAGGCACCAAGAGCCCTGCAGGAACATACAGCTTTTACCAGGTAAGATTTCCTTTCCTTATCAATATCCAGAAGCCCACAGCAACGAGGGCTCAGCTTTTCCACACGCACTTGTTAGATCCCATATCATTGGGGATTAGCCGGGACCCTGGACCTCAGCACTGACTACTCCCCCGTGTCCCCAGCAGCTCAAGCAAGTGCAACCTCTGCTTTAGGCCTCTGGGAAGAACAAAGAGGAGATTAGCAGCAGATGCTGCTCCTTCGATGGGGCTCTAACCAGAGAGCAAGATGCTTTGCATAAGCAAACTTCACTGCGCGCCACAGCACACATCTGGCTGGGTACACATCTGGCAGCATCTCCTCTCCTTATTGCCGGAGAGGGAGTCTCCAATCAGAACCAGCAGCCCTATGGAGACAGGGGGAATAACCTAAAGAGGTCAGGACAGACCTACCAGCACAATTCCCTCAATTCAGCGTGTTCACAGTGAAATTAAAATCTACACCAGCCACATACGACTGGGAGAGAAATCCCAGAAGCAAGCGACTGGAATGAGTTACCTGCTGCACAACAGCAGATCCCAGCACCGTGTGGATTAATAGGAGAGTTACAGCCAAACTCCTTCCAAGTCCCATCAGTCCCGGAGGCACAGTACAACTGCACAGTGCCGGTGGTCCTTCGGCAGCCACACGAGCCAAGGGGCTCAGTACAGCCTTCTGCGTGCTGCTGGGGTAGAAAAGGGCTTTTCCCAAAACCTTACGCACGTGGGATGGGCTGTTTCCTCACAAAACCAGCCTCAGCAGCAGGAAGTTAAATGGTTCTCGAGTTGGAAAGAGAAGATGTAAGTAGCACTGTTTGGAAAACTTTGCCAGACCACAAGCAGTGGACAAGCCTCAACACCAGGATTTGTTTTACTGGAAAGAGGGGGGGAGGAAAAAAAAACCCTCAAGTCTGCTAAAACATTCTCCAGGGCTGGTCCAGTGGCTCCTACCAGCGGTCACAACACAACATCCCAAAAAGTGACAAGAACCTTCACTCTTGAGCAAACTTGCAGCAAAGCATCTTAACCAGGTGCTCGCATCCCACTCCCCTCGCACACCAGACCCCATTTTGGGGACAAATCTTTAAAAGAAAAAGGCAAGAGGCAGCTCTATTGACACCCCAGAAAGCAAAGGGGGGGGTGGGTGCACAGATGTGGAGGCGGCAGACCTTTCGCTGAGGGCTTTAAAGAGAGGGTGAGGGGGTTTCTTGGCTCCCCCATTTCATCCCCCCCCCCCCCCNNNAGAGGGGGGGGGGGGGGGGCGGGGGGGAGATGGGAGGGAGCGGGATCCACCTGCGCGGGTGCGGACCGGGCCGGGAGCGCCCCCTGCCGGCCGCGCCCCTGCACCGCGCACAGGTGAGCTCCGCAGGATGCGGGGGGCTCCGCACCACTCCGCGCTCAGCCCGAAGGGGAGACCCTCACCTCTTTACACGGTGCCAGGCCGGAGACAGCAGCGTGCACCCCCCCGCAAAAAATGCGATTAAATAAAATTATCAACGCCGCCCGGGCAATGCCAGGCCCCACTTGCTAGCACCTGGTGCTGAAGCATAGGCTTAAATTGGTGGAATAAAAACAGTATTTTTGGGGCTGTCCCATGCTGGTGGAGGCTATAGCGGGGAAGTCTCCGGCCACTTCTCTACGGGTCAGGGAAAAAAAAAAATAAAAGAGGCGCTCCCTCGCCCGCGGAATTTCTGCCTGGGAAAAGCACGGCAGGTCCCGGAGAGCCCGGCGGTGCCAGGCACACGCCGAGGGGATTAGGGTGGCCCGGCTCCGAGCGACGGGACAGGGAGAGAGCCGCGGGGACCGGGCTGTCCCTCCCCCGGAGCGGCTGTCAGCGCCGGCGGAGGGGATGCCCGCACCCGCCAGGGGAAAGAGGGTGCGGGCAGCATCCCGAAATCGGGCAGGACGGGCAAAAAAATTAATATAAAATAGGAGTTAAAGAGCGGGGGTGCGGGGCACCTACCCGAAGTAGGCAGCGGAGGGCCGCGGGGCGCAGGCGAGCAGCCCTAGGAGCGCGCAGGAGGAGAGCCATCCCAGCAGGACGTGTCCATCCAGCATCTTGCAGCGGCGGCGCCGGCGCTGCTCATCTCGTTCCCCCGCCGCGCCCGCTGCAGCCTCACCGCCCGCTCCGGCCTCTTATAGCGCGGCCGGCGGAGCGCGGCC
>VWZL01000641.1:122174-161710 GCA_013396915.1 Stercorarius parasiticus
AGAGAGGGATGTCACCGGCTTGGGTGTTCCCAGACCTAGTGTCCCCGGGATGGGTTTGCAGGGGATGGGTGTCCCCTGCCTGTGTGTCCCAGGGAGGGGTGTACAGGGGATGGGTGTCCCAGGGAGGGGGGTGTGCAATGGGTTGGTGTGACACAGCTTGGGTGTCCCAGTTCTGGGTGAGCAGGGGGTGGTGTAACACAGCTGGGCAGGCAAGGGTTGGGTGTGCGAGGACTGGGTGTGCCAGGGATGGGCAGTTGTGCAAGGACCATATGTGCCACATCTGGACAGCTGTGCAAGGGTTGGACAGTCATGAAAGGGCTGGGTGTGCCAGGGCTGGATGTGCCAGGGCAGGGCAGCCAGGCAATGGCCAGCTGGATGTGCCAGGGATGGGCCGGATGTACTAGGGATGGGCAGTCATGCAAGGGCCAGATGTGCAAGGGGTGGATGTACCACATCTGGGCAGCTGTGCAAGGGTCAGGCAGTTGTGTAAGGGCTGCGTGTGCAAGGACCGGGTGTGCCAGGGATGGGCAGTCGTGCAAGGGCCAGATGTGCAAGGGGTGGCAGTGACAGTGCCGGGCATGCAAGGGCTGGATGTGCCAGGGATGGGCACCTGTGCAAGGGTCAGGCAGTTGTGCAAGGGCTGGATGTGCAAGCCCCAGGTGTGCAAGAGCTGACAGCTATGCGAGGGCCAGGCACAGGGCTTGAGTGTGCAAGAGCTGGATGTGCCAACACTGGGCAGCTAGGCAAGAGCCTGACTGTTGTGCAAGGGCTGGATGTGCCAATGCTGGGCCACTGGGCTGGGGGTGAGTGTGCAAGGGACAGATNATGTACCACATCTGGGCAGCTGTGCAAGGGTCAGGCAGTTGTGCAAGGGCTGGATGTGCAAGCCCCAGGTGTGCAAGAGCTGACAGCTATGCGAGGGCCAGGCACAGGGCTTGAGTGTGCAAGAGCTGGATGTGCCAACACTGGGCAGCTAGGCAAGAGCCTGACTGTTGTGCAAGGGCTGGATGTGCCAATGCTGGGCCACTGGGCTGGGGGTGAGTGTGCAAGGGACAGATTTGTGCAAGGGCTGGGTGTGCAAGGGCTGGACATTCCATGGCCAGGCATCCACGCAAGGGCCAGGCAGGGCTCGATTGCCGTGCTGGCACTGAGCGTGCAAGGGTTGGATATGCAAGGGTTAACCGGCTGTGCATGGACCAGAGATGCACAAGCCAGGTGTGCAACGACTAGGCGTGCAAGGGCTACGGGTAACGGTGACCCGTCATGTGAGTATTACGTAGTTGTGCAAGGGATGGACAGTTGCCCAAGGGTTAGACATGCCGGTCAGTCTTTTAAAGGCAAACCAGCTATGCAGAGACAAGAGGGCCAAGGGCTGATCCAGCAGGTGAGAGCTGATCACCCCACCACAGACACCCCAACGCACGGACAGGACAATGAACACCCCGGCTGGGAAGTAGTTAATGATCTAAATGTCAGCCTTTCAGGTCGGTGCCTGGTGGCAGCATTGTTCCAGGTTGGTCTACGTCACCCTTCATCACTCTCTACGTCATCCTCGAGGCAATTCTTGCACCCGCTGCCACCCGAGAACAGAAAGGTTTCCCTCCTGAGCGTGTGTGTATGTCATGCTGCTGAACCGCCCTGTGTCCCTGCAGAGACAGAGACAGGAGGACACGCAGGTACTTGGCGCTGGACTCTCATCTCAAAAGCCACTGTCCCCAGGGATTAAGGTGTTCAGCTCTGCAGAGGTGTGCCCAGCAGGTGACAACGGTGTGTGTGACGAGACAGTGAGTCCCTCGGATAACCGTGGTGGGGTTTGTCGGTGTTTCTGACCCCAACAGTTTGTGGACAAACTGATTCAGGAACCACCCAGGGGATGGGTTAATGGGAATGAACCTTTTGTCCTGGAATAGCCCCTGGAGTGACACCACTTATTCTCACCACTGGCCATGCACTTGGGCATTTCCAGCCTTCCCAGCACTGTGCAAACTATTTGGGTTTTGCTTATTTTCAGAATAAAAGCATGAGGGAAGACAGGGATGGAGTGGGGGGAGCTGCTTTAATTTTAAATGTATAAAACATCTCAGCCCAGTCCCTTTGCAACACAGCCTTGTGGAAAAGCACCATGCAAAGCTTCGCACGTCCACATGCAACGCACCCGTGATGGGGTTTTGGGGGCTCCCACTGTGTCTCCGCATCACACACCTCAACAACCCTTGGACTGGGGACTGAAACACACTGGGAAGGGGGAGTGGGGAATGTCAAATCCAATCCAGCAAATAAATGGCTTCCTTAAATCTGCGTGATTCACCAGGGTCTGGGAATACCTCAGTTCCCTTATCCCGATGGCTGGGGCGAAGTGGCACCGTGCCACCACCCTGTGTCCCCCCATGGGTGCTGGAAGGTGAGCAGCCCCCCAGGCTCTGCGGGCAATTGCAGCCCGGCAGAGGCCAGCAGCAATATTGCATTAAAGCCCCATCTAGAGGCCTTTCATTAAGGAGAATCTGGGAGATGAGGACCAGCTCTGGCATCACTTTGGGTGTCCTCATCCTCCAACCCCAGCAATTTCAGCTTGAGAAAAGGCAGTAAAGGGCCGCGGATGCAAGGAAGGACAAGCAAGGTTGTATATATATATCACTGGGAGGCTTTGCCTGAGTGTTTTTCTGTTGGAAAAGGCAGTTTGAGAGTCATTCTTCATGCACATTCCCTAGAAGCTGGTGTGCCCAGCACGTGGAAGGAAACTCCGGTTACTCCAGGCAGCCCCGAGACAGAGCTCTGGGACGTGCAGCCAGGGCAGGGTCATGGAAAGGCAGTGCGACCCTCACCGTTACTCATTTCCTCTGCCTGGAGCAAGGTGCCGTAACAGGGGTGATGCCCTGGGGCATGCGTGACTCTTTCCGAAGTGAGACAGCACCGAAAATAGTCAGCACTTCTGCTTTCAGCCCGGGGAAAGGGGAAGCCCAAGAGGGCGCTGACTTCTCCAGGGCTTTGCTGTCCACGGATGCTGCTTGTCATGCCTGGGGACCATGCACTGGTCCTGGGTACAGCATCCTCCCGGGGCAGATTTTTGTCTTTCCAGGTCCCTCAGCAGTCCCCCGGGTGACATAAAAGCTGGGTGTTTCTGCTCAGCGGCAGTGGCCTTGGCCGGTGTCCCCATAGCCACCGACAGCAGAGGGCAGTGCCACACAGGCGCAGTGCTGTGCTGTCGTGGGCGGTGTGGACACGCTCTGGTGTGTGCTTGGCTTTTTAAGTGGGCATTTTTCAGCAGAGTGGTTTATATACAGGATGGATGGGACGCACCGTAGCCAGAGTGAAGCCAAGGAGTTTGGCATTACAAGTGACAATCTCAAAGGGTCACAATCTCACCAGGGAACGGTGCCGCTGCCAGCACCATACCATCTTCTTTAGGATGGAAAGAAGATGCCAGGGTGCAATGCTAATGCTGGGCAAGGAGCCCTAGAGAAGTTTTTGCCGGACCTGCCTCTGCTTTGGCATCAGTAGAAAACCTGCATCTGGCCCCTGACTCCAACCCCACCGTTGTGCTTCTGTAACGGGCTCTTGTATGCAAGACAGTTAAGGGAGCGACTTGTGAGGATCCCAGCAATGGGTCTGGCATCCTGTGCCCACTGCTGGGACAATCCCTTCCTCCCAGCCCCACAGGTGACACTGATCTGTGACAGCCAGTGATCGTAGTCAACGGGACATCCTCAGACAGCACAAGGCTGCTGCAGCCACCCCGTCAGGCTCTTCCCGGGCACGTTAGACCACAGGAGGATCTGGACGGTGACTTCAAGTTTTCCTTCTCCATGACTCAGCTCTCGAGCAGGGCTCAGCCTGCCTGCATCGCTCCAGAGGCTTCCCCACCCCAGAGGAGCCCTCACCACCATCCTCCTTATGGTTTTTGCAGGAAATCCATCACCTGTTTTGCTTGGGGTTCCCCTTCTCCTCCCTATGGCTTTGCTCCAGGTGCTCTTCTCTGCAGCACAGAGCTGGGCTCCGTCTGCCCTCCAAGCAGCTCCTGTTAGAGAGGTGAGGACTTTGACCAGCTCACCGAGGTCTCACTGCATGAACCAAACTTCTCCAGGGCAGCAACTCCAGCTCAGTGGGGCGGTTGAGTCATAGGAGTCCAAGAGGGAAGGAAAATACCCATGAGGTCATCTCGTTCATCCCTCGCTGCCAGTTCTGCATGGGTTCCCCAGCAGATACTTGGCACTCACTCCCAGATTGGAGTAACTCAAGCAAAGCAGCAAGAGGTGGGGACCTCACCAGGCTGGGGCTGGGCTGGGTATCCAAGGCTATGCCCGGGATAGCTAAGAAGCCTTCGTCTGCACTTCCTCTCGACAAATCGCCTCCAAGATGAGCCACTCACATTTCCCTTCCTCAGTTTCCTTAATTAGAAGTGGGCCTGGCATTTATCTGCCCTCCGGATACAGTCTGAAATAACAGACAAGACCCGGGAACGCTGCCTGCCCACGGGATGTCGTTTATTCCACCGTCTCAGGGATCACGCCATGCAAGTCCCCCCCTGCTGCCACTGTCTTCCTTTCCAGTTACTCTTTTTTCGCCGTCACGTGGACTTCCAGGGTGTTTCCTCCCTTTGAGTGATCACACGTAGGCTGGAAGCCAGATTCTCACTTCTTTTCCATCAGGCTTGAATGCAGTTAGAATCACCCTGTGTGTTATACCTCCATCTCTCCCTCCATCCCACCCAGCACGCGGTCCTCTAGCCAGGGTCAATGATTTTGGGCAGTAGAGCTGTGGTCAAAATATGCCTGTTGCTTTCAGCTGGGCTGCTGAGAGCCAGGCTGAGAGCATCCTTGCTTCCCCAGGGCCCTGGATAGTTCAAATCACTGCAAATAATGATCAGTATGGTCCTGATCACCCCTGTCCCAGCTCCTGCCCTGTGTCTCCCCACCTTTCCAAGTGAAGAACAGGCACTGAAGCCAGATGTAGTGCATTGCTTCAGCATTACTGAAGGCAAAAACCAAATGAGAGCCTCTCATGGTCTGCAAGCAGTTCTCCATCACGGAGTCCCCCTCCCTCCTTTCCATCCAGGGCAGAGCTGGATGCAGGGACACAGGGGTGCTGTAAGGCTGTGTGTCCCCCCAGTCACAGAAGGTGGGGGCCACCAGCTTCGTCCTCTGAGATCCATTTGCTGTGGAGACCATGCTGGACACGGAGTCATAGCTCATCGGGCTGCACATGTTGAGTTATTTGCTTGTTCCTCTGTACATGTACCCCGAAATCTGATGGAAACAGAATTGGAATCAGGCCAGGGCACCAAGCTGCCAAGGGACTGACCCTTAGCAGGGCCCCTCACACCAAATCTCAGCAAGCCATCGGTTTCCTTAAACCTCACTCCCATCAGAGATCCCCTCTCTTAACTGATTACAAGACCCATATTAAAATACTTTGAAAACAGGTCCCAATAGGCATCTGTTACACAGCAGCTAAATCTCATTAAGCATTAGCAAGCACCTTACTCCTGGCCCACGGTAACAGGCTCACGCAGATCCTTTCTGAGCATTGCCAGCTCATGGTATAATCGGGCAATCTCATAAAATATGTTTACAAGGGGCCTCAGGAGGTCATCTAGTTCAGCCCCCACTCCACAGCAGGAGCAGCTCCTTTATTTAATTATTTTTTTCCAGAACAATCTGTAGGCATTCTGCTTTCCTATTATGCCACCAAGAGAAAAGAGAGAGGAAAATGTTCAGCTTTCCTACGGCCCCTCCAAGAATTGTATCTCATGCAAGAAGGGCAAGGGATGATCATTCGGAGCTCCCACATCTTTCCCCCTAATTTAAGAAGCTATTCCTTGCAAGCTGAAGGAAGGACCAAATTCGTCACCTATTTGTATCAAGTGAGCTCAAGGTCCTGCACAGACTTTCCCCAAGAGGCATATAAGCATCGTATGCAGGTGGAGATGCTGGCTGCTGGTCTACCCTTGTGCATCCTTTGCAAGGACTCCTATGTCCCAAAGAATGCTGTACAAACCTTGACCCACAGGAGTTGCTGATGCCCTGTTATATTTGCTCTTGGTCTTTGGAATGATGTGCAATGGCAGTGATAACCCAGCGTCTGAGTAGGCTTGCAGTAAATCCAAATTTGGGAAGTCCAACCAAAAGAATCACAGAATCACAGAATTGTAGGGGTTGGAAGAGAACTTTGGAGATCACCTGGTCCACCCCCCCTGCCACAGCAGGGTCACCTAGAGCAGGCTGGACAGGAACGCATCCAGGCGTGTTTTGAATGTCTCCAGAGAAGGAGACTCCACAATAGGCTCCAGCAGTAGACATGTCTCCCATTTAGGGAAGGCTTTCTGGGTTCCTGGACTATAAAGTTCCCATGGTGGTGAGGAACGATGCATTTTCAGAGCTCTGCATCCATCAATGAGGTGACCCCGTGAGCAAATCATGCCCGGGGCAGACAGGGATGCTGCCCTTCAGGCAATGGGGCCTTGCAGGAGGGTGGAGAGTAGAGGGTGACTCAGTGGGACTCCCCCAGTTGGCTTTGATGGGCCTGAACCACATGGGGGACAATCAGGGGTCCCCTAAGCCTCACGGCTTGCTGGTATTATACATGCGTGTGTGTGTGAAACAAGGTATTTTTAAACTTTTTAATTTTTAATTGCTTTCCATCATTAAAAAATTGAAATTGTAAATAATCTCCTCCTCATGGAAAGCCCAGTAAAAGCTTCTCCTAAGGTCCAATTATTTCTTCCTGGCAGCAAAGAACATCTCTTTTCACCGATGTTCTCAAGAGCTGGCAAAAATATTTAAAAATTACCTAAAAATGAATATTTTGCCTCCTGCTTCCTTCCATGTCTTTCCTGAGCTGTGCAGCTCAGGTTTTTCTTCTTAAGTACACAAGTGATACCGATACTCTGAATAAACTCAGACAGGTTGTCCTTTGCATGGACATCTTTCTCCTGGTGATTTCATGGAGAATCGGGGACTTTACAGTCTGGGCCAGACTGATTTTTTAATGCAATTAGTCCCAGCGCAAAATAAGGTCCTTATTGTCTTTATGACAGTCAGGCATGCGAGGAATGAATGTGTTTTTGTTAGACAGAGCTGCAGGAGGTATTTTTCAGGTCTGAAGAAATAGTGTCAAGCAAGCAGGGACTCTTTTCACATTTTGCCTGAGCCTGTGCTGTAAAACAGTGATTTACCAGCCATTATTTAAGGGCTTCTGGTGACAGTTGGCTTCCTTAGGAAAATAAGATAGAAAAAAGAGATCTGAACTGGTGCAGAGTGGAGGGAGAGGTCCCTGTGTAAGCTCAGCATCTCCTTTGAGCTGATTGACGCCGCCAATGTGGTGCCAGCCCTGAAGTAGCCTCTGGCCATGCTGCTTGTGGACTTACTGTGGAGATACTGGAGGTGGTAGTGGAGCGACTGGAGGAGGGAAATTGGGAAAATTGAGGTTGTGTATGTGTGGAGGCAGGCATTAGGGAAGCTGAAGGTGAAGCAAGGGTTACTGCAAGGGTAGATGTTGAGATGCTGCCTGCAGATCTACAGGAGACCTCATCAGCTCTGCTCCTGTGGGACCTCTTGTTTACCTCATCCTTAGGGTGACAGGTGCCCTGGGATAACCTATTCCTCTATCTTTAAGGTCACCCACCTTGCCTCTGTATCTTAGGGGCTGATGGCAATGACCAGGGCTATGCCCAAGTCAGGGGTCTTTGACCTTGAACATATATTAAACCAGTTAACTGAAGGACGTGCACGGTCCCTGACAGGGAAAGGGAGAGATATGATAATGTGCGAAAAAAAGGGAAAGGAGAAAAAAAAGACAAAAAATAGAGAGTGGGAAGTAGACTCCAGATGGCCCCTGTTTCTTTGCCCCTCACTGCAGTCACTCCTGTCCCCTTGGAGAAAGGTACACAGAAACCTCTTTAGAACCCTGAAAATTAATTTTTGGTTGATGTTTTGTAACAGTTTCTGGCCATCCTAATGGTCTGTGGATGTTGCCATCCACCATGGGATTTTTTTGAAGTTCCCCTAATTAATTACTGGTCTGGTAAAATATTTTTTTTTTAAAAAAAATCCTCTTATTGATGCCCAGTTTCTTGCCACCATTTCGTTTTAGGTCTCTCCTTCACGGTAAATGACACGTCGTCACATCATAGCATCTGCTTTTCCTGGACTGCATTTGTCCAAATGGGTTGCAACAACACAGGGCCAGACGTGGCTGAGGTGGACTGGCATGTGTTGAATGTCAGCGTGTGGCCATGGGAAGTGAGGCAAAGAGCAGGGCGTGGGTTGGTGGATGGGGCTGGGGATGCTCATCCTGGACCCAGTTCCCTCCATTGGCTCCACTGAGAAGGGATACAGGATGTTGGATCAGTTTTTAACATGGCAAAGAACAAGAAGTTGTAATAATAGTGGATGAAGTGCAGGTCTGGGTAGTGTCTTTTCTCTGTTTTTATATTTCTTTTATGAATAGTGAATTTTTTGGAAGTGGAGATTTGGGAGGGACAGCAGATATTCATAAATTCACGTTGAAATTCTGTGTGTTGGAGAAAAGGTGGGAGAAAATTTCTGGGGGAAAAAATGAAACATTTCCCTGCAACATTCTCAAGGCAGGTCCAAAATGTCAACAGATTTCCTTGGATATTTCCAAATATGACCTTTTTGTTTGAAAATTACATGCTCTCTTTAAAAAAAAATCCGTATGTGCAAAGGAAAGGCAGTAAAGGGAGGAGTGAAATGCCCTCAGAAGGAAACAAAACCAGCAACTGAGCTGAAATGGACTGTTACGAGCTGAGCCAAAAGGACATTTGCCGTTCTCCGATTTCATTTTTTGCTGAAAAGCCTGAAAAAAAACCAACTAAACTCCTTTGGTCTTTCCAATCTATATGAACTTACTTCTGTCACCACTTCCCAGCCCTTGTGCTTTTGGGTTCAGCTTCCCTTTGGCTTTCCCTCAGAAGATCCACCTCTTTTCCCCCCAGGCTGGGGCCGTGCAGGTTGGGGAAGAGGAGCCAAGAGCGTTGTCCAAAACCACTCACCGCCAGCCCTTGGATGGCAGATGTCTCCCTAGGGTCCTGTCCTCCCATGCTCCTCCGTCCTGCAAGCAGCCACACTTATTTAAACAAAAGGGGAAAACTGCTGCTCCTCGGTCCTGCTACGCCCTGTTCGAAATGCCTAAGCAAGAAGACAACGGTTGTTTTTTAAGCAGCTCTGGGCAGTTTCTCGGAAACTGTTGACAGTTACAGTGGCTCAAAATGGTGGGGTATTTCTAGGAGATTTACTGGGGAGGTCTCTTCCCAAGTCCAGCGGCACCACTGTCTTTTCAAGCCGTACGGGTAAGCTAGCAAACCCATCTTACTGAATGCCGAAGCAGAAGGGATCCAGCCAAGAGATCTGGCAACCAGTCAGCTGCAAAACAGCCAGAAACAAACTGAGCGAAAATATTTTTGTAGTCACAATATCAAGCCCACCCATTGAACGTGTGTCGGGTATTTTCCAGCACTGCTGAAAACTCTCTCTTTGCTTTTATTTTTAGATGAAGGGCAATTTCGGTCATGTTATTTCACTTTTTGGACATTTCATGGTAATAAAGGGGTTTTATTTCACAGTGTTTAGCCTTCTTTTAAAGCGGGATTTATGATTTACTGCTGTAACTGAAATGTCATTGTCTTGAAGGTTGTCATCTGTCTGGTCTTCAGCCAAAGTGTCTAGGAGCTGGGTGTTTTTACCTGTGTTAGCACATGAGTTGACTGCCAGATTTTAGCTCACAAGCCCCAGTTGGAAGAAGCTTTCCATGAGCGAGTCTCCGCTCCTGTGAGCAAAATGAGTCTTTTGAAAGAAAACACAAGCTCAGAAGTTGGGATTGCAGTCATTGAGCTGGTCAGCTGTGATGCTCCCAGGTGGGTATACGGCAAAACACAGAAACCCTCAGTGGGACCCAGCTCTTTCCATTCAGAGGTCTCCAGCAAAGGTGGCCCATACCTGCTGGGCATAAGCCTGTGAACGGGCTGGCCTTGGACACCTTGGACATCCCTACAGGTATGATGCAGGAGACCTGTGTCTTCTGGAGCAGCAGCTGAAGGTCATCAGGACACCTTAGTGCCTCTCAAACACCACTAGATGACCATGTCTGGACACTTGAATCCCACCCCATTAACTGCTCTGAGTATCTCCATTGGCTGTAAAGGGAGCTTGGACAACCAGGGTGCTTGTAAAGACTTAAACGTTGCTAGGGTTTGAACTGCCTGAGTGGAGAGTAGAGGAACATTCTTGCTATGCTGCCTGTCTTCTGCCAGTCCTGCTCTCTGCTTGCTCAATGTTTAATGCCTCCCTGCGCAGCCAGTGATGAAATAATCATTTTGTAATGTGCTAGCTGCTGCTCAGATCCTTGCAAACCTTATGTCAGCCCACCACATCTCTGAAATCCTTTACCATTTCTTTCCATCTAAGTAACAGACAGAATAAAAATGCCAGATCTCAATAGGTAACTCACTGCTGGGGAAAATCTGAATATCGGTATTGAGCTTGCTGGTGCAGCTGGGGTGGTCTCTGAATATAGCCATTGCAGTGACTCAGGGCTGAACTGTATGATGCCTTCATATTTAGGTATTCAGATACCATCTATGGTGGGATACTGTCATGATGACGAAGGATAATAATAGCATATACTGCTTGATACAGTGTAAGCCCTTAGGAGCTCACCATCATGCTCAGCAAAGCCATCTCACTCTTTCCTTCTCTTTTCTTCCCTCTCCGTAGCCCATCGCCTTCTGTCTTATGTGGCAGCTCAACACCTGATACAGTTTGAGAGACAACCTGAAGCCCTGTTATCTCACAACATCCAGCTTTGTGTGTCCACAAGACTCTTGCAGAAGGACTGAATGTGCCCAAAATCCAAATCTTAGGAAGAGTCCCAGGCTGCATTGTCTGGCTGATGTTTGGGATATGACATTACTATGATGTGAGCAGCTGGTAACCAGAGCACTGAAAATTAGGGTCCATCCACACTGTCAAGCTGTGATCTGCACGCAGTCTAAAGGGCAGGATATTTATTCTGGATGTACCAACTGGGTCACTCCAGATCTGGCCCAAAATCCACCAGTTGGCATATATTTGATCAATCGGTCTTCCGTTCAATCCTTAAATGAGATTCACTGGTTTGGATGTAGATGTCTACAGCGTAGATACCTCCATCTGACCTAGGCACTCATGTCAGGCTCCTTTTATAGCTATTGGAGAGCTACGCAATATATGAAGTGGAACCCAAAGGACAATTCTCCCCTTAACATCTAAACTCTCACCCTAGTCAGTGAAGACCTAATCAATACAATCCAAATGTGGGAATCATTTGATTTAACATGAGCATCTTGGGCCATTTGAGAGGACCTAGGTTATCCCAGACAACAACTTGGGGCTGCAGATATAACCCAGGTCCTCCTGGATCAGCATCTGGAGGCCACACAGAACTGGAGGCCACACAAGGCTGACTGAGACAACATCTCCAGAGCCACAGCCCTGAAGGGCAGGGCTTGAGAGCCAAAATACGCTTAGTCTTTTACGAAGCAACTTTAGTAGAGTATTGGCAAGTAGGCCCAGAAGCACAAGAGAAAGCACAATAACCCAGGTCCTGTCTGACACTGGGATCCTGTGCACTCCAGGGATTTATAATATCTTGCAAAAAGTCCCTTTAGCATCCAAAGCTGCAATACTGCAAAAGGGCAGAGTATCTGCTGCCTGAGCTGAAGGTGCACTTAACTCTTGCTGTCCATGTCCTTGAAGGACATGAGGATGTCAAGTTGAAATAGAGCCGGGAAAAATTTCTCACCTAAAAGAAGGGGGAGCTGTTGGAAATGAAAGTTTTCTTTTATTTTTCAAGCAGTTTGTAGGAGGGAAGTGGAGATGAAGCTCAATAAGTAGAAAAGTTTGTCATTTGTTTCAAATAGGTGTTTACTTTCAAAGTTTCCATTCAAATGTTGGACCTTCGTTTTTATTCACTACTCTTCTTCCCAGCCCCAAAACAGATCTTTTGTATTCTGTTTTCATCTTTAGTATACTAAATACATTTGGAAATCTGACTCTCAGGTAACTTTGAGGACCCCAGGCTCAGCGCTCTCTTCGGGGAACTTCCTATTTCAATATTCCTAGGAACTCTGAAATACACCAAGGAATATCCCATATACCAAATGTAGATCTTGCAGAAAATCCACACAGTGTACATCCATGTACTGGCCTGAAAAAAAAGAAGGCATCTTCCCATCACAGTATCTGGTCTTTGTGTCACGTTGTTTTGGTGACATCCAGATGGAAGAGATTCCCTCTTACTATCATCACATCGCCAGTTTTCCTTCTCTTTTGAAATTAGAGAGGGGGGAAATTCATTCTCCTGAATTTCCAGTAGCACCCACCAAGGAGAATGACAGGCAATAACTACTGGACGACTGAGCATGCACAGAGCAAAAACACAAGAGGGATGGTTTGATTGGGAATGCATCTGACAGACAAGGCAAGGACGGTATGCAATGCGGGGCTTAATTAGTAATGATAAGCTAGAAAGGAATGATTAATTCTACCTCATGCAAGGACTGATGGGTGTTTGGCCAATGCCTCCACATTTGTGCACTTTAGCGGCTCCTGAATTCAGGCATAGCATTTCTGCAACGCGTAGGCACATTGCATGCAAAAATGAGGGTGAAAAATGAGTGGCAGCTATTAAATCTCCCGGGGTTTGATACAAAGCATGATTCGTTTCCAAGGTCAACACAGTGCAGATGAAAACGTGGGGAGCACCGGCCTCCGGCACGCGATTGGTTGCGTGAGAGCCTGAACTGAGTCATTACATCGCAATATCCGCACTGGTCTGTCAGCAGTGGCACTGACGAGATGGACAAGTCGGGGTGCTTTCTGTATGGGACCCATTGTCTAGCAAACCAGAGGGCCTTCCTATTTGGTTAATTGGTCAGCAAACTCTGTTGCTTTAATGGTTAATCATCTACTTACATTGTTCAACAAGTAAACCCAGGCAGATAATGCTCCTTGCCTACAGTTCATGTGACAGGCTGACTTCCCAGCTGTGAGCAGGGAAAGTATTTGACACTGGGAGAATAAGAGAGAGGAGAAATGCCAGGCTATGAGGCTCTGACTTCAAGTTGGTGGAAACAACGGGAGCAATAACATACATAAATGCATAGATGTGTACATACACATTCAAAAATATGTGTATTACACACACACAGACTCACATAAAATGAATATTTCAACTCCAGACCATTTTCCAACAATTAAATTAGCTGACTATCAGATATCACACAAATGGCTGCAAGCTGACGTGCAAAATTTACTCCACACTCTTTTAAGCAGTAAGTCAGATTGAGGGCCGTGACCATTCAGGATTTCAGAGTTTCAGTAGTATCTCTTATTCTGATTGCTTGAACATCATACAACTCTAGCCTTCTGCATCCCAAAGTTGCGCATCCCACCCCTGCACCCTGTGCTGTCTGAAAAGAACCAGCAGAGATGTTGTGGACCTTGGAGTCAGCTGGCCAAATTCTACTAAGTGTCATTTTGGAGGTGTCTTTTGCTTGGACATGTCTAATACAGGGAATGCAACACTACTTTGAGTCTTGGAAGCACCTGGAGTCATCCAGATGAGAAGTCAGAGCTTGTCAGGGTCAAGGCAGGAGTCACTGGGTGCAATTTTCTGATTTACTGTATTCAGGTTATCAAACTGCGTAATTACGTCTTGACCTAAAAATCTCTGTCTCTATGTGACAGTGATCAATATACACTTCAGGGGCTTGAGGGTAACAGTGATTTCACTCCAAGCACCCCTAATTTGACAAGAGTTTAATTCTAAGTGTAGAATTACATGTAAACAGAGCATCCAGCCCCACTCTGTCGAGATGGTCACTTCCGGAGCACGTTCTGTCCCTTCCCAAGGCAGGTGTCTATGAGTTGATGGGAGGAAACACCAGCCACCAATATGCAGGGGAGACATCCTTTGTAACTATCCTTGATATATTTCTGTTACCTTGAGTGGGATGCAATGACTTTCTGATCTGCTAAAGCACACAGCCAGGCAATCCAACACGGAAAAAACCTGGTATTTACTGCTAGATGAAAAAAGACACATCTCAGACAATGACGGCTAACAGTCCAGACAAAGGACTCCCCATGGCAGTCTTGAAATGCTTGTGACTCAATATGGTCAATACACTTCAAGTCCACTTAGGAACAACGGCCTTGACTTCGTGTCATCATCTAGAGTGTTAAGAGGTAATAAGAGAATAGTCTACAAACACTTGGAGTGTTTGTTCCTCCCCAGCAGACACTTGTCACTTGGGAAGTACTTCCTGCCTTCCAGGGCATGGATGGGTAACCTTTGAAGTAAAGGTCCCTTTCCTGTCTGGAGAGGCACGCCAACACCACAACCTCACCAGATTTTTTTGTCGTTAAGCATTGAACCTTGTGCTGGATGATGGGGAGAGGTCATGGCCGCCAGGTTAGAGAAGAGGATCAGCAGTAGAAGTTGGTCCCTGTCTCCAGGAACAAAATATGCTTAACTTCCATCCTAAAAATGGGGAGAATGGGAGAGTCTGCCATTTCTCCATATGAAAGTAGGCTGAAATAAACATCGATGGCCTGAGGCGGCATAGACCTTTTTGCCCTGGTTTCAGACATGAGCTTCTTCACTTGTCCCTGTGCCAGAGCTTTCTGCACTGCTGGAGGAGCTTGTGGGACTGTGTCCACAGCCCAGCTACTCCAGATGATCCTACTGCCTTGGACAAAATAGCTGCACCCACTGTGGGCAAAGGGTAAAAAGAGACGGACCTTCTTTTGCTTGGGGACAATGAGACAGAGCCCTCTCACCCTGTAGTCCTGGATTTGACCTGTTTCAGCACTCTCTTCTCACCCCAGCACAGGAATCCACATGTCCTTCCTAGCAAAAATAAGCCTTGGCTTGTCTCAGACTTCCCACTGCTTCAAGAAAGGATGTGTCCCTTCTAGAGAGGGTCACAGGACAGCAACCAAGATGAAAAGAGGTCTTGAAAAAGGATCTGTGAAGGGCAATAGAGCCCTCGTTTGCTGTAGGGGAAACCAAGAATTGATGGGGTCACTGCTGGGAGAGGAAGGGAATAAACTGCTCATGTAGAGGGGAGGCAACAACGGGCTCCGAATGCAGTGACACAAGCTGAAGTTAAACATTAGTGTGACCCGTCTGCTAGCCCATTTGGCAGCAACATGGACCGGGCTCAAGTGTGAAGGGGTCACTCAGAAAACACCAGCCTGGGCCTCCGACCTCAGGAACCTGAGGACATCCAACAAAATGCGCTGGTGCCTGGTGAGCTAAAACTCCCTTGCTCACCAAGGCAAAAAAAAAATAGTTCAACAAACAACAATTTACTCAAAGAAAAGGCAGCAAGACAGAAAACCAAAGTAACACACAAAATCCCTCCCTGGCACAGAAAATTAACCTATGTAAAATAAACACAGTTCACACCTGCCTGTTTGTTCCCCCCATTTTAGTTCTGCTCCTCTCCATCCAGTGCCAGCACATCCTCCTGCCTTTGGGATCCTGTCCCCATGAAGGGCACCTGTGATGAATAGGTTGTTTTGCTTTCAAGCCTTGGCTACCAGGCTTATATTTTTTTTTTTAACTGGGAAGCCAGTAAAAACCTGGAAACGACCTGCCTGTGGAGGAGATTCCTGCCTGGAGTCATCTGGGTGTACGCGGTGCTGTCTTGAGGCAGGGCAACAGAGTAAATGAAATCCCCAGGACTATTTACCAGCCTGACCAGTGACAGCTTTGTGAGAGCCACCTCTCCCTTTTCCAAGGGCCCTAACTCATGAAATTCAACTCAAATTCAAATTCCACCTCATTTTCTGCTGATGACTTCTGCAAGTTAGAGAAAAAATATGCAATCGAGCCATGCATCAGTCATTTTTAACAGCATACTTCCCTGCAGATGGCTCTGCTGCTTCTTGTAGCTGGTCTCCAGTTTCCCCATTTTCACTCTTTCTTTCTCCTTTGCACTATCTGAAAGACTGGAGACTGAAATGCCAGGGAAGAGGGAGGCTGATAGTCCCCACCAAAAATGCCCAATGCAGATCATTGCAATACAATGCAAGCAACCAATAGGTCTCACCCAGGCTTCTTTTTCCAGCAGATCCAAGGTAGTTTTTAGGTAACACTAATTGTTACCTAAAAAAAAAAAAAAAAAAAAAGCTTCTGAGTTTAAACTTCCATTCCTTTACAATGCGATTGCCGTAAAAATAGCCTGGGTAAAGCTATTGACATTGATTCTCGGTGGTTCCCCTTCTGAATGTCCACCACTTTCCTGTAGCAAATGGTTTTATTTTATTGCTTCCTAAGTGCGCCACGTGAGCTCTGGGACTGTCTGGTCTATGGCCAAAGGCAAGACTGGCAGCAGCCCAGGGCAGCCCATTCACAGCTAGGTAGGGGACTGCTGGTAACAGAGCTCATATCCAAGAAAATGAAGCAGAAAGTGAAGACCTACCTCAAGGTTCCACCAGTGTGGCTGTTTTCTTCTCATTTGCCACTGATGACCATAGGAAGCTTTTGGATTAACCTCCGCCTTGAAAGAGCCATAGGAGTAGGATGTGGCTACACATTAAAGCACCTAAATTTTAGTGTCTACATCTGGAGGCACAATTCAGTTGCTTAAGCACGGGTACCTACTGCCATCTAAAATGCTCTGTGGGATGTCCCACCAGCCTCCAGCTGCCACCATATCTGAATGAAGTCCTCCAAAAGGTCCTGTGTCCTGCAGGCTCGTCTCATGTGGATGTCTCGGATGCCCCAGGGTGTCTCAAATAGCACTAGACACCTACATTGAGGCAGCTGATTCGAGCTTTGGGGTCTCCATTTAAGTGGATATCTAAGTTCCTGTTATAATCAGTGGAGGTCAGATCAATGGGGACTGTGAAGTGGTTCAGGCAGCCATGTGTTGGTATCTCTGAGTCTCTTACTCACAACAGCATGGGGGAGAGCAGTCTGGATTGGTGTCAGTGAAGGGGGCTTGGCTGCCATGGCACTTGCCACCATCACAAAACACATGGGCAATCACTCAACTGATCTTGGCAGACACAAAATGACTGCTTATCTCCTACTCATGTGCTTGGACCTTGTTGAGCTGCATGGAGCGACGTGAATGTAACGAAATGTTACCTGAATTTGCTGGATTCAGCAAAGCCTTTTTCCAAGAGGTTTCTAGGGCCCAGAGGTCCATAAGTGGCAGATTAACTTGCACATCATTGCCCACTAGCCTCAGCTTTGATCTGGAATGAGAAGTAAAATTTGACCTTGGAAGGATCACGGAACAGACTGACTGTGTTTGCATCCTTTCCTGCCTACCAGGGAGGTTATGGGAGCCCTGATCACTAATTTCCAGTTTACTTTACCTTCACGTTACTTTTACTGTCCTTCATCTTCTGGGTTTTTTGAGTCAGTGCCGTGTTTCCGAAGACAAGATAGTAGGAAAATGTTCTGCTGTGTGCACTGCAGATGCTGGATGCTTAAGCCTGTTACTTTATGTTTCTCCAAAATAGTCATACCACAACACTGGACCATGTGTACAAGTCACAGGCTGGGTGGTTTGCTTGGGAACATTTGTCCAAGCTTTTTGTTGTTGCATGAAACTTGTACATGTGTATATCTGGAGGAAAGGGTCAGAGGATGTATGTATGTGTATATGAGTACACGGAGTGGAGCAACAGGATGAAGGGTAATGGTTTTAAACTGAAAGAGGGGAGATTTAGATGAGATATTAGGAAAAAATTCTTTACTGTGAGGGTGGTAAGGCACTGGGACAGGTTGCCCAGAGAAGGTGCAGATTCTCACATCCCTGGAAGTGTTCAAGGCCAGGCTGGATGGGGCTTTGAGCAACCTGGTCTAGTGGGAGGTGTCCCTGTCCATGACAGGGGTTTGGAACTAGATGATCTTGAAGGTCCCTTCTAACCTAAACCATTCTATGATTCTATAAGTATGTAGGTTTTTGCTGGGCACTTTTATCTTCCAGTGCATTTCTGGGGACAATGTAATTTCCCGAGGACCCAATTTAGGACAGCCACCCTATTTGGAGGGGGAACACCATGCAGGTACCTGGATGTGTGTTGTGCCATGCTGCTTGCCCTCAGATGCAGATAACACGCTCCAGCTTTTTTTACTAGTGGCACAGATATTGCCACAGGCTGCTGGCTTAGACCTCAGGTTGTTGGGCCAACACAGGCAGCGTTGCAGCCAGCCTAGCATACACGAGTTCAAAAATGCAACATGACATTTTTAAAATTGCTGCCAGCATTCACCTGTGATGTGCAGGGTTCACCCCAGGTTCCTCCTGCAGCCGATTCCCCATCACCCATCTGCCCTCCCCTCCTCTCCCCTTGTTTTGGTTGTTGCTAAACCTCAATGTGGAGCAAGAGGGAAGCAATCTGCTCTTTCCCCTTGCCTTGCACAGCTGATGGCACTGGACCAGAGAGGCAGAACCTGTCCCATGCCAGGGCAGCCCAGGGGATGGAGGGGAGTGCATAGCTGCCAGCAGGCAAGGGCATTTCGGCACCTGTGAGAGTGTGTGTGTGTGTGTGGGCATGCAAACCACTCCTGGCCTGTAAATCATTGTCAGCGTTCACACATATTAGGCCATAGTTCAGGGACTAACCAACGAAGCATCCACTCTCAAACATACCATCATACCGCTGATTTACGATCAGTGGCAGTGCAACTCTCCCAGGACGGTTCCTCATGCAAGTTCAGAGGTTTGGGGAGCACGAGACATTTTCAGGTGCTCCTGTGTCACATTCAGATGCCTCACACATGGAAAATTATGGTTTCACCAGCAAAGAAGTGTTAAGAGTGCACCTACATCTTCTGTCAAGAGTGAGCCCACTTGATGACTGAGACACTACATGACCACACTCTCATTCTTGTAATTTGTGTGGGTAAGGCATGGGCAAAGCACGGTACACCATAGACCATCAGCCATATGCCATGAATCTCCTTCAGGTTATCTACTGAGAGATTTTGTGCTTCTTAAGCACAATGTTGATTGTTAATGTGAGCTGGAGCTGGGCAAACACCAATGTGGATGGAAAACACAAAGATCATCATGGTCAGCTTGCATAAGCCTCTCTTAATCCCCTTAACCTTTTTATCAGCCCAGGTCTTGTCTTTCCTCCATGCCCACATTCTTTCTGCATCCCACCTCCAGGCCAAACGAGTGTCTCCCATCTGTCTCCCAACATCTGCCCTCACCCCTAACCCAACCAGATACTTCCTGAGATCCCTACCAACCTGAATCATTCTATCTTAATTGCAATCCTAACCCCAGCCCAGTTAGGACAGGGTTATGACAGGATTTCAGTGCACCACGATGGTAGTAGGAAGGGGCTGGAGTAGGTGTCCCAGTTAGGTCTGTGTGATCCCACGTTCAGGGAAGGGGGCAGCAGTTCGGGTTCCTGTGGAGAGGAGTCCATGTGCCCTTCATTCCCCCTACTGTGGCATGTTAAAAACCTAAAGGCATGTGCAGCTTCCAAGTACGTGTTTCTGCTGGCCTTTGCTGTTGGGCAGATAAAAGTAATTCTCATCTATTTTACCCACTCACTTTAAATCCTCAAAAGTATGTATGGGTTGGCCAAGGTTTGTTGGCAGTTTTAGTACAGGCTGGACTTAGTCCATCCTTCCTTCAGGTCCTGTCTTGAAGGAGAGCCATTCTGAAATTTGTAAGGGCTCATGCAATTGCAAGTTGCAGCAAAGCCTGGGACTGGCAGGCCCAGCTGGAAAGCGCTGAAATAGGTCTACAGCAGCAGATGCTTTTATAATGAATGTTTAGCTGATGAAGATGACCTTGATGCTGAAAGTAAGTGCCCTTGTAGTCTTGGCCTGAAGCAATCGTAGGAGCCTAGAGCCTGTGAAGAGGTTTTTGGGTGAACCGGTTAGTCTTGAGAGAAGATGAAGGACATGGAGACTGATGGAAGAGAAAAACCAGGATAATACAGTATTCCTTATGGTGCAAAGTTTGGGTATTTTCTTCCTGAGAAGCCCAAGACTTGAATTACCAGAGAGAGAGTGTGAAAAGTTTCCTTTTTATTTTTGGCAGCCAGGTTGACTTGTATCTCCAAAAGATGGAATGGAGTTCTGGAGAAGTGAATACAATTCTCTCTTCTAGGAAGGGAGGGTTTCCTCAGCTGAAGATTTACCTAAGTCTGTAGTGTGCAGATATTCACAGAGACTTATGGCACCGATAGGATGCCTGCTCTAATAGGTGCTTATGGTGTATATATAAGTAGTGTATGTTCTGGGCCATCTTGTCCTGCTGAAACTTCCTTTCTGGTGGATACCAGTGCCATGCTTCTCCGCTTTGCTGGGATTTCTGAGCAACAAGAGTGATGCTGTGAGGGGACACAAGGCTGGAAACAGAAATACTTCCACAAGCGTGACTGGCAGTAGCCTTGTAAAAAGTATTGGACTAGCACCCACCTGTGCTGCTGGATTAGGGTTAGGTGACTCAGACATGCCCTGGATTAAAACTGAAGCTTGCTGGCTTATTCTTTGATGTTGGAGGTTTTTTGCTTGTTTTGGGGACTTTTTTTTTTCCACAGGACATGATTAATTATTCAAAGGTCCAGACAATCAAGTCCACACACAGAATGGCAGCTAGCAGGCCAAAGCAAGTCAGAGCACTCACTCTCTTCCACTTGGCCTTTGCATCATGTCTAAGGGGAATTAATCAGCAGGAAAATTCTGCTGTGTGTGCCTTTATTTCTGCTTTTTACACGTTGAGGTCCTATTGCACAAGGGATCAAAATGACTGTTGAAATTGGAATAAAAGAGGAGCCCCTATCTTCCTCTCCAACTGGTGTTTCTCTATTTTCCTTGCTTTTCCAGATGTGGGAGAACTGGGGTTTTCTGCCATTCTGATGGACCCACTGCTGGTCCCAGATCCCAGTCTGGAAATCCTGTGATTCATCAGGGAGCACCTGACCTCTTCAAAGTGCCTTGAGTCACTAAATTATTAATAGCCTAATTTCCTCAAGGCACAGAGTCTCATATCAGTACAGGTGGAAAAGTTGGGGGCAGAGTGGGTGCATTGCCTTTGGCTCTGGTGGGTGTGCAAAGCATTGGGAAAAGCTCAGTGATGTTCTCTGCTGGGGTGCCCTGCTTTGGCATGCCAGGAAAGCCTTGCTTTTTCTCTGAGGAACCAATCCTGCAGCTTCTCCAGACTTTATTGGGAGAACCGGTAGGTTTTTATCATGGGAAAGAAATGGAGCAACAGACTTGTTCCTGCCTGTCTCCTGGTCTCCTGCAAAGGGAAGGAGGAGAACCCAAGCATTGACGTTCTTCCTGACAGCATTCCCTAACCACATACATAGGAAGCCTTCATCCCATGGACACAGGCACTGGGAGAACCTGCTCTGGTGGACTTGAAGGTAGTAGGTGTGGAAATGGCCCCATCTATTGGCCACAGAACTGATCCAGAGCACAGTGGCCTTCAAACCTTGCTGAAATCATACAAAATTGCTCATCTTCCACTGGATAACAGCCCTCAGTTTCCAGCTTCTCCCATGGTCTCTGTAGGCTTCTCAAAGCATGGGCCAATCATGTGCTGGAATGAGTAGACGTACTTCTCCAGTTGCTGCCACTTAGCTGCAAGTGTAAAGATAAATAGCAATGAACCTAAAATAGTCCTTGACCTTGTCAAGATACATACACTTATTTCAGGTGCTTTTTCTCCTTAAGAAAGCAAGACTTTGTGATGAGGGAGTGAAATACTGCAGGAAGGAACAAAAAAAAAAGGTGACTTTTTTGTACGTTCATAAATGAGGAAACCACTGTGCATGGTCTCTGCACCTGTTAAGTAGGAAGAGATGTGAATCTCCAGGATCTGGGCTCTGGCCAGGTGGGGATAAAGCTCTCCCTGTGTTCCTGATAACCCAGCAATCTGCAGGATCCCTGGGAATGAGCGTCTTGAGGAAGGGCTTTAACCAAAGCTGAGGAGCGTAAGTGTCTGGGATGGGTAGGGATGCACCTGTTCCCACATGCTCCTCCATGGAGAACCAGTGCCATCTTCTGGCAAATGAGACCTTTTCCAATCTAGCACCAACGGGCAGCCAGCACACAGCCTGGGGATCGCTGGCTAGCCAATGCATCACACCAGATTTGAGGGTCACTTTGTACAGGGAGGTCTCCAGAAGATGGACCGATATTGTTTATATTACCACCACACTTTGCCTCATATTACAGCTTTGTTTTGCTAGACAGTGAGTAGATGTAGCCTAAAAGATTGTCCCTGCCTGAAAGACCCGGAAATCCTTTCCTTGTTCATGCAGTATTATGTGATTATACAATGTTGTGCCAGCTCAGTTTTGGATTTCTCAGAAACGCTGCAGTGGAGAGCGATAAAACAGCCTCACTTCAACTTTCCCCATGGATGATCCAGGGACTAATTGCAATTTCAGTCCCATTTTGCTAATTCACTGAGAGTGAGGCTGAAATTTTGTCTCTGAGACATGGCTTGGGACCATCCTGAAGTAGCTCATCTCATGCGATGCTGAAATGTATAGGTGAGAAACAAACCCCTTAAATCACCCCTTAAATCTTCCTAGCAGTGAGTTCCCTCTTACATCAAAGACAACACTATAAATTAATTTAATGACTTTAACACTCTGCTAAGTGAAACTGTTGGATGCACCTTTGTGGCTCAGCTCTAGCTTGAGCCAAAAAGACAAATATAGGAGCTGGAAAGGCAATAGGTGCATAAACCCCTCAAATCACCCTCTCCATGGATAGGACAGCTTTTGCTGAGGATATGAGCACCTAATTGAAGTTCTCAATTATGGTAGTTGTTAAGGACACTTCAGTGAAGTGTGTATTCATGCTGAAGGAGAGGGATGCCATCCAGACGGGCCTGGACAGGCTTGAGATGTGAGCTCCTGCAAACCTCATGAAGTTCAACAAGGCCAAGTGCAAGGTCCTGCACATGGGTCGGGGCAATCCCAATCACAAACACAGTGTGGAGGGAGAATGGATTGAGAGCAGCCCAGAGGAGAAGGGCTTGGGGATGTTGGTGGAAGAAAAGCTCAACATTCATTATATGTTGGCAGCCCAGAAAGCCAACTGCATCCTGGGCTGCATTGAAAGAAGTGTGGCCAGCAGGTTGAGGGAGGGGACTCTGCCCCTCTGGTGAGACCCCACCTGAAGTACTGCGTCCAGCTCTGGGGCCCACAACATAAGAAGGACATAGATCTATGGTCCAGAGAAGGCCACAAAGATGCTCAGAGGGCTGGAGCACCTCTGCTATGAAGACAGGCTGAGGGAGCTGGGGTTGTTCAGCCTGGAGAAGAGAAGACTCCGGGGAGACCTTATAGCAGCCTTCCAGTACCTGAAAGGCGACTACAGGAAAGATAGAGAGGGACTCTTTATCAGGGAGTGTGGTGAAAGAATGAGGGGGAATGATTTTAAACTGAAAGAGGAGAGATTTGTATTAGATATTAGGAAGAAAATCTTTACTGTGAGGGTGGTGAGACACTGGCACAGGTTGCCCAAAGAAGCTGTGGATGCCCCATCCCCAGAGTCATTCAAGGACAGGTTGGGTGGGGCTTTGAATAACGTGTTCTAGTGGGAGGTATCCCTGCCCATGGCAGGGGGGGTTGGGACTATATGATCGTTAAGGTCCCTTCCAAACCAAACCATTCTATGATTCTACTGTATTCTGTTCCCACCTGCTCAAGAAATGGCAAACCAATGGACAATGCAACGCTGTCTCCTGCTTTAACACTAAATTATCTTCACGTGTACCTGCAGATAAGCTTAGTGTCTTTGAGGCCAACATGTCATTTCCTCTCCCACGTCCCCTTGAAATTGCCCCTCAGGAAGCCAGAAAAGGCGTTTTCTAGGAGCTGTGAGCAGTATCATGGTCACTAGATGGCAGTGACTGTTTACATTTGGCAGCTCTTGACAGGTGAGGGCTATCTAAGGGTGAGAAGAAATCAGTGCCACTCGGAATAAAGATTCCCAGCGAGGACATTTTCTTCGTCTGCGAGGACAGATGCTGAACTGTAGCCCACCAGGAGAAGTTACCTAGTGAAACAGCGAAGCTCCTTCAGCAGTTAAGAGCAATTTTGGATCAATGTGTCACAGTAAGTCAGAGCTGGGGGCTCTGCACTCCTTCCCCATCTCTGGTCGTGGGTACCACTAGTAGCAGCAACAGCTCCAGACTGCTGCCCACTTAGTGCTGTCATGTGGGTGGACTTAGTTTTGTATCAGCACAGGACACAGGGATCCTGCCGGACGTTTAGATCTGTAGCTCCAGGGGCTCTGACAGCAGATGAAATGGAGTGGTGTGTGCTCATTCAGCCTCTCTGTGGCACAGGAGACCCAGGATTCAACCACGTCCCTGAACAATTTTGTGGGTTCACATCCCCTTCACACAGGTCTGACCTCCTGGCTGGCCTCTCGCCCATGCAGGAATTGCATGCAGAACCATGGAGTTCAGCATGGCTGGTGCTGCCCAAAGCCTGGTGGAATCCCCCAGTCATTGTCTTACACTAACAACAAGGGAGGTAGCAGAGTATTTTGCTGGTGGCCCCTTTTTCCCCTCTGTAAATCCCACATTTGTGTCACATTCAGGATATGCTTGTGGCTAACAGTTTGGGAACCGTTGACTAAAAGGTTGCAGTGCTGTTCTGGACATTATGTGTGAGATGCTCCTTCACTTCTGAAGTAAGGGTAAGTTTTGCCATACATTGTTCACCAGTGGAACTCACTGCTGCAAGATATCAAGGCAAGACAACTGCCAATAATTTATTTCAATAACAAAATGGATTACACATTTATCCTCATTATAAAAGCATAGGACATATAACAGCAAATGGGAAAAAAAAATGTACATTGTGACAAAATGAGAAGCATCCTCATTCCAAGGCAGAAAGCAGCCCATTACTGCTGTATGTGAGCAGTCTCCCATAAGATCATTCCCCAGGACAGCCCTTAATTGGGCATAGTTTGTAGATGGCTATTAAGTGAGGTAGACAACTAATCTGATCAATAATGGTTGGCCCAATGGTTGCATTCGCCCCATGTAAATTTATCTCCTGAGGCAGACAAGCCTCAGGTGATGTAAAGAAACCTTTGAGAATCTGGGCCTCAGAACATGGAGGAATCTACCTTTCCTTGATTAACCACCACTCTGACATCTTTGGAGGCCTGGGTCTGAGATGCTGAAGGCACATCCAAACACAATGCTTTGCCTTTCTGTTTGAACACAGAACGTCAGTGGAGCCTGGGCATGTCCTCTCCTGAGTTTGTCCTTGGCTTGGTGTCTGGTACAGGTGTTTCCAGGTCCACAAGGGGTGGGGTTCCTCCATGACCTCGAGCGGGCATCCCAGTGTCTCTGACAGTGCAAGGGGTTGGGAGAAGAGATGTTGTCCACTGTGTTGTCTGAAGCACCCTGGGGGATGGAGAGGAGATGGGGGAAGAAAGGTGTCCATTCCCCATCTAAGAGCACTGCTCTCTGCTCTGCAAGGGCAGCTCATGAGCTCTGCAAGCCTGTGGTGGTGGCCAATGCCATACAGACAACCTTGGGAAAGGAAAAAAAATAGGCTTTTTCTGACAGTTTTGGAACATACAGCCCATTCTTGCCTGGTCTAGTGGGAGGTGTCCCTGCCCAAGGCAGGGCGGTTGGAACTAGATGATCTTCAAGGTCCCTTCCAACCCAAACCATTCTGTGATTCTCCAATTTTTCTTGAAAAACCTGAGATGCAGTTTTAAAAAATCATCAGAATCCAAACAGCTATTTTTAAAAACACCCTAATCTGTCCCACAGAGTAAGGCTCTCATGGTGATCAGGATTGCAAGGACGTCCCCTAATAACAATGAGAAAATCTGGGTTTTTTGCAGGATATGTCTCTGGATGATTTTAAGACCATGGCACATTTTCCTGTCCAAATCTCACCAAGTAATACAATTCTTAAAAACCATACAAAAAAGGGATTGACTGAATTAGTTCTTGTTAATTTTTTAACAGAATACAGGGTTGAGATAGCTGGAGGAATTGTTTTCGTGTAATTTTTTGGGGGTGGTCAGATCCACAAGCTTTTAATATCAGCAGAGACTGGACCTCACTGGCAGTACATGCCAGATGGGCATAGGGCAGTGGGTGCTCATCTGGGGTGAGGATTTTTAATTTTGAATGTAATATCCATTAATAATCTACAGTTATCCCTTGTAGTCGTCGAACGCTCACGTACCAGTATGGTGAGTGTAGGGGGGAAGAAAGAGAAATTTATTTGCAAGCTCACCTCCATTTAATCTGTGTCTGTGATCAAGTGCCATCACTTTGGGAACCTCAAAGCAACCTTACGGATCCTAGAAACCAGATCCAATGCAAGCCGAGGTTGAACATCCTCAAGGGACCTCTAGAGAGGCCCAAAACAGAGACTCCAAGCCATGCTGGAGGTGTTATTACAACACTTCCCCAAAACATAATCTGGAATTATTTCATTTATCAGAGCATAAACCTGCTTTTTCATTTCTTCTGGGATTTTTTCCTTTTTCTTTGAATCCTACTAAATGCCTGTGCTGTCTTGTGGCAGTGAGTTCCTCAGTTTAATCATTAACTATGTATATAAAAGCGTCTGCTTTTACCAGTTTTAATTTTGTTGCTTTTAATTCCATTGGGCTGGTATCATGAGTCAGAACAAATTATAGCTTCTTGACTGATTGCTATCCTGCTCATTATGTTGTACATCTCTTACTCACAGCCTCTCAGCAATGAAACCCTGATATTTTTAATCTGTTCCTCTTCTCTCTCCGTCTTTCTCTTCTTTCTTTTTTTTTTTTTTTTCCTGTTTTGACAGAGGGTGGCCGGGGCCGAATAGTTTTCATATTTAGGCAATCTCATGAGTTATTCCCAGCATTATTCCCACTTTCTTCATAGATATATTCTGGTTCCCTTTCTCTTTGTTTCTTTTAGATCGTTCCTGCACAGGGAGCTGTCCATTGGGGACAACAGATTTTTTCAGGGCAATCTGTGGAAAAGCCTTGAGTGGTGACCACCAATCTACATTCTTCAAAGGCAACATCACCTACTACCTGTACTGGATGCTATCAGCCAGTCTCACTTGCCCAATCAAACCTCACCTGCCCTAAACCATCACTGGAGTTTTTACCACTTTGTTGCCACTTCCATAAGCTATTTTTTAATCAATATGTTGATTTGGACCGTTCCTTCTTACTCCACCTTCTTTAACGGACACTGACATTTTCCCTCCCATTCACATGGTTTGACCTTTCCTTTTCCCATCTCTTCATCTTTCCATCTCTCTCAGCAGCGTTCAGCATTTTCTTTCTGGTTTTGTTATTTTTATCTTCTGGACAGCTGCTGATTTCTCCATGAGACATACTCTCCCTGGACCCTGAAAAATCTATCCCATAGACAGATAGTCCATAATGTTGCAGTAATCTTCAGTCTAAAGATTTGTAATGGTGACAGGCCACCATTTTACATCCAAGATGATGCAGAAAACTGGAAAATGCTTGAGATGCCTTTTTTACCCTTTGTTAGATGTTGTCCATGGTCCCAGGGAGGAGATGTGGTGTTGTATCTGTTTAGGGATGCAGGGAATGAGCAATGATGGCCCTGCTTCATCCAGTTCTCCGTGTTCAAATGATATGCTGTGGTGTTTGATGGCTCATGAGAGTATGCTTCCTTTAACCATCCAAGACCATCCAACCATCTACATTTCTCAACCCCCACAGGTCAAAGAGACCTCTCATTTCCTGCAAACCCCATACTGGAATAGGAGAAAGGTTTAAACCTGCTCTTGTCACCTACCTCTCCCTTGAAAAGCTGCTGATGCCCTTTCTTCATCTGTAACTTTACACTGGGAAATACCCTCGGAAGCTTTAAACAAGGTCATTCGGTCATTCTGTTCTTTGCTTTAGGGCATTTTCCAACTGCTTAACTGAGATGAGAACTTCCTTCTGTTGACCTTCCTAAAACTCACTGCCCCGTGTAACCAAGGGAGCTCCTGAGTTTGCCATATTCAAAACTGTGCAGGAAGTGTCAGGCAGGCTTTGGATGGGAAGGTGTGACAAAAAGTTTAGACAACAGGTTTTTTTGTCCTCTCCCACTAGCAGCTCCCCACACCTTCCCTTAACTGGTCACACCAAGCTCGTGGGGACTTGTTCTAATTGTCCCTCACCCCCAGCTCTTCAAAAGAACTTCAAGGAGGTGTTAGAATTGCAAAGAAATGAGGGGACCTGCACACAAAGTGAATTTTCTTCTAAAACAAAAATGCTTCAAAAAATTTGCATTCTTTATGACCAGTCTTGCCTACCCCATCTGAATACGCCTGTCACTTTCTCCATCTCATGCATTACTTCCACAAATGTCTGTACCTCCAAATAAAGTTACCAAATATCTCAATATTTGATGGGTATTTTTTATTTTCTTCTCAACACACCAGCTTTTGCAGTCATACTGTTTTGTGCAAGCATACATCGAGCTTGTGCAGTGTTTCAGAAACCATCTTCCCCACCTATTTTAAAAGTTCAAAAACTAGAAAGTAACTCATGATTCCAAATATACTTGATTCCTTAAAACCTTAAGTGTTCTGGGAGAAGGAAACAGAGGCAGAAAAAGCTGACTCTCGATGTCGGGAGCGCCAGTGGTTTATTGCTCGATGTGTTCTGAATTTACGGGTTCAGACTTGTGCAGCTTTAGCTCCAAGGAGTCCACTGAGGGAAAGAGTAGGTGAGGAGAGGACGAGGAAGTGTCTGAAGAGAGGACTCAGCAGCCTTGAACGATCTGCAGGGCTTTTGTAGCAGGTGGCTGAGGATCTCACTGCTCTCCAGTGCAGGCAGTATTGACACCATGGCCCAGGGATGGGAGCAGAGCAGTCCCTTTTCTGGGAAATTCAGAGTTGGGAAATGATGGGCCAAATCATAGAATCATAGAATCATAGAATGGTTTGGGATAGAAGGGACCTTAAAAACCATCTAGTTCCAACCTCCCTGCCATCGGCAGGGACACCTCCCACTAAACCAGGTTGCTCCAAGCCCCATCCAGCCTGGCCTTGAACATCTCCACGGATGGGGCATCCACAGCTTCTCTGGGCAACCTATCCCAGTGCCTCACCACCCTCACGGTAAAGAATTTCTTCTAACTTCTTCTAACCTTAATCTCCCCTCTTTCAGTTTAAAACCATTACCCCTTGTCCTATTGCTGCTCTCCCTGATAAAGAGTCCCTCTCCAGCTTTCCTGTAGGCCCCCTTTAGGGACTGGAAGGCTGCTATAAGGTCTCCCTGAAGCCTTCTCTATGCTGAACAACCCCAACTCTCTCAGCCTGTCCTCATAGCAGAGGTGCTCCAGCCCTCTGATCATCTTCATGGCCCTCTTCTGGACCCGTTCCAACGGGCCCATACCCTTCTTGTGCTGAGGGCTCCAGAGCTGCACGCAGTACTCCAGGTGGTGTCTCCCCAGAGCAGAGTAGAGGGGTAGAATCACCTCCCTCGACCTGCTGGACATACTTCTTTTGATGCAAATCCTTCCACGGGAGCCAGGAACTTTGAACTGACCCAAATATCCCCAACACTGTACCGTCCCTACCTACCCCTGGCCTGAGGCCACAAGGTACCTCTCCCCTTCAGTCCACTGGTCCCTGGGAAGTCCTACCTGAAACCAATAAGTCAGGGCCATGAGGAACTGATCAGAGCTCAACAACTGCCTAAAAAGAGAAACAATCTGTATAGTGGGCCCCACTGCAGGCTCCAGGCTTTAACACTTACCTTAGTAGGTAAAGGCATTTTCCAGACGCTGGATGAGCTCATCCCTGGTGTGACACCAACAGAGCAATGCATATGGGTGACCCAGTACCCTGTGAAGATCCAAGCGCTTTTTTTTCTACTTGACATGGTTACAGAGAAAGAGTATAACCTTTTCTTCTTGGGAAAAAAAAATTAAAAAAAAAAAAATTGCACAGCTGCCAATGGGGCCAAGCCCTGCAGATTTTACTCCCTTCTTACTCCACAGAGCCAACGGGACTTCTGGGTAGGATCGAAGCCAAGCAGGGCTGTTAGGAGGCAAAGTTCTTCAAACCCTGTGATTTCCTTGCCATTCCCATGAAAAAAACGTCTCAAGCAGAGCCCGGCTCTGCTCTCTTGCTGAATCCAGCCAAATACAACCCACATTAAGGGAGTTGCTCTACATTCATATTGAAAAGCGGGTGCTTGCCAACGTTAACGTGCCTTAAACTTCTCGTTTCAAACTCCTGAGCACTGGCCTGGGGAAAGGATTGTGTTGAGGAATATGTTCATACAGTGCCTGGCACTCGGGGGTTCTGGCTCAGGACTGGGTTTGTAAGCAGCTCCTGCAAGACTTGCAAAGCGCTGTAATGCATTTGAAGTCTGGTTTCCTTGGGAAACTTGGGTGAGCTGATTATGTTGGGTGTCTCTATCCGCTCGTTTCCTCCCCTCCAACTTCTGAACCCCTCGGCCAATCCCAGCCCAATTTGGCAGAAAGATAAAAGTTTCAGAGAGATTAAGCTGTATGAAAATAAGTGTACAGGTAGGGAAGAAAGACCTTATTACTGCATTTCCCTCCTTTCCCCCTGGGAGAAAAGGGCTGTGATGTGAGCTCAGCTTTTATTAGGCACCAGAGAGCCCACATAGGAAGGGGGAAGGTACAGGGGACACTGACCATCAAGAGCATCATTTCCCACTGAACTACTTGCTGCTTAAGCCACTTTGCTTCATGCCCAGGGCTTGGAAACAACCTTTTAAAGCAATGTGAAGAATGGGAGGATCTGAGCTTAATTTTGGTCCTGCAAAAGTACCGTTGAGAGCAAACTGGAATGATGCAGGCCCCCGCTTTTACTCCCTTTCATCACCATGCTCCAAATCCCCTTGCAGAAATCCTTCCCTAAGGTGTCCATTGGGTCTGTACAGCACCCAACACACATCACCCCAACTGGGAGCACAGCCTTTCCTCAAATCATCCTGTGGGCTTTACTGACCCATGCACCGATCTCCAATGTTCACCATTGCTTACACCAGAGCAAAACTGTCACAAAGAACCTGACTCATGGCATTTTGCCCCATTTTGACATGTGCACTTGGATGCTGGGCAAGAAACCATCTGCAGATGTCACTCCTGCACATGAAGTAAATGCACCAGAAGGAAGTCCGGGACAGGTGGCCACCCGGCAACTACATTAAGACATCATAACTTTGACTAATTTGTAAACAGGCTGAAAGAACATCCACCCTCCCTGGAAGAGGGAGAAGTGTCTCTTTAAACCCTGGGGATATGACCTCTTGTCCTCTCTGTTTATAAGAGGGAGGGGAAAGAGAAAAAAAGAAAGAAAAAAAAAGGGGGAGAAAGGGAGAGAAAGTCAGACTTGTCGCCCTGTTAAAACCTCCCCCCCACCATCAGCTTTTGTGATGAAAATGGTAAGGGACACTCTCCAGAGCCTGGTTTTCTCTCTTTGTCATTCAGACTTTGCAAGGGAGAGCTCCTTTCTGTTTATTTATCAACTTGGATCCCTTGTCAACACCTCACTTGACTGAGGTTTTAGCACCTTGGTGGGATTTGGCGACTTTTTTTGTGCTTTTTTTTAACTCTCTCAGCCAAATCTGTCCTTTTTCCTCCTCCTGAGTGCAGGCAGATCTTTTCTTCCCATTACTTTTGCAAGAATTCATCTTCTCTCAGCACGAGAGTCTCCTACAGCAAAACATCACACAATCCCCGATCCAGCCCTGTCTGGATCTCACCAGTGAGTGTGATTTTTGGTGTGTGTGAGAGATATTGTTGCTTATTTTTATTATTTCCCACCGCATGGCAAAGCTCTGGCCCAGCCCATCACCCTCCCCCGTGTCCCCTCTCGCACTCTGCAGAGGGCTGGTACCACGTGCAACACATCATGCCAACTTTGCCATTGTGATATTTCATAATAAGCCATTTTAAAACAAACCCAATGCCAAACAATCAAATAAACTAAAAATCTTGATGTTCTGCACTTTTAAAATGCATTTTAAAAAGGTTTGAAGACCTCAACCAGGACACTATTCCGATACGAGACAGTAACAGGCATGCCAGTCTAGCAGATGCTCCCGTGCTTTCAAATTGTACCCTAGGTTCCTAGTTACTGGTTTTAATGTATCTTAATTAGCTTGCTGTGTGGCTGAAGAGAAGACACTCCAGTCTGGGTAGTTTTTTAGTCCAGTGCTCGTCAGCAGCATAGAGTAATCCCTGTTTAAAATGCATATTGATTTGCAAGCACAAGACTGAATCGCAACATTCAACTCGAGCGATAGTATCACTAGGGTTTCAAAGCAGGGTGTTACGAATGAATTCACAAAGGGATAAAATTCTGGTTTCAATTTTAATTTTTGTTTTGTTTGTTTGCACCTGCAACAGGAGTGTGGCTGGCCCTTTGAAAAGGGGTTATTTGAATTGTATGTTAGAATGGGATTAGAAAATTTCAACATCAGTGCATCGATGATTTAATAAATAACTGTTTCTGTATTATTAATAAATAACTTAGTTTTCCTCTTTTTTTTTCCTTAATCCAATGTATATCCCCCCCAAAAAAATCACTTCTGTAAACAGAGATTGGATGGAGCAGAGTAAAGAAATTACAATTTTTAAAGCCGGTCCTTATTCTGAGTGCAAATTTGAAGGGAATCTTCCCCAAAAGCCTTGTTCTGCTTCTGTGGCTTCCTTCTGAGACCAGCAATATTGCATTTGTAGTAATGCTCATTGCAGTACTGACAATTAATGCTGAGAACCACCTTGCTTGATTTGAGCACGAAGGTGAAGGTAGCTGTCTAAGCAGTAGTTAGTGAAAGGGGGGCAGAAAACAAGGACCCCAAAGGATATTTCATTCTACCCATCCATGCACGTCACTTCCAAGGACAAGAACTCCCTTTGGATGCGTGCCGTTAACAAATTGTCACCTCCCTTTTAGATGCTGAGACTTGGCGAGATGGATGTCTCCAGAAAAGGATGCAGGATTTGCCTCCAGGAGCCAAAATACTAGACCCTAAAATGTTTCTCTCAAAGAAAGTGGGTGTTTATTATTACTCTCTTGGAAGGATTTCATTGTGCTCAGTTATTAGCATCTAAGCCTGCATGGTCCTATGAATGGTTATTTGTATACACAGTAGCAGGTTTGGGCCCTTAGAGAGTATCAGCTTCCACTGCTGATTAATAGGTTTTTAATCTGAAGCTGGTCTAGAGAAATTCCACATAAGCAAACACACAGTACACACGCAGGGCTCAGGTTGTGTATACATTTATTAAATTAGAGTCCTTAGAGGAAAACTTACACTGATCGGATTCTTCAGTTCCTATTTTGGGTTATTTCCTCCATGAATCTGAAGATCTCAATGTGCCAGAAAAGCAGGACTGTTCCTTATGTACTCAAGGAGTTAAGTTTGATCTTCACTTCAAATGGTCGTTTGCCTTCAAAATAAATTGTTTTTCCCCAAATCTCATCCCGTGAGGAAGATCCCAACCTATCCTTTGCAGCACTCATTTGTCACAGGGTGGTCTCCATCAAGTGACTTTTCCACAACCAGGCATCTGCTGGTGGAGACTACCTGCAAAATTCTTCTTCACCATCAGCAAATGGACCTACGGAGCAGAGCACTGACCCCTCTTCCCCAATCCCGAGGGGCTGTGAGAGGCTCTGGAGAAGATGGTTGAAGGTGAACAACTCAGGGGGTTTAGGAGGAAGGTACAATGAAAGGAAATGTTTATCTGAACATAGACATGGCACTGACTTCTTGCTGTCTAATAAAACTGGATACGCATGTTCAGTTCCCTTCTGCTGTCATTTGTTAGGGGAGATGTGGGAGAAGGCCATGCTGTTTCTAATTGCCAACACTATTCTCAGAAGATATTTTGCCTGCCTGTGTACCTACTCTTCACCAGGGCAGAAGGCCAGGGCCAGTGGTGTTGGTGTCCCCACCTACCCTTAGCTGTTGAGTGTGCAGGTGACAAGGAAACAGCTGCATGGTTGCACTATCCCAGAGCACTGAGCCCTCCTGAGCATGCATGGAGGAAGCAAGGGAAGAGATAGCGCCCACAATTCATCCTCCCACCTTCCAAGGCAAGACCTTACCATCCTTATACCCACCAGGCCTCCCTGGTATCCCACCAGGGACACAGAGACAAGCCCCATCTTGGGCTCTGCCAACTCTTCTGTGGTGGGGAAAGGAAACCAGAACTTCGGTTCTGCAGATCCTGTGCACTGGCTGCATTGTTGGGACGAGGTTTTTTCTCTCCAGATTTGTTCTCCTGCTATACCACTAGGTGGGCCAAAGCTACACCGGTGAGAGTCCTACATCTCCTGCAGAAGACAGGCAAGGCAGGTGCCTGCCTGATCCTTGCCGGCCAGGGGACAGGCAGCTGAGGGACAGGAGATGGAGGGAAGGAAGGTGTCAGAGAGCCCCAGGTTTCACCTTGAGCCTTGCTGTCATTCAAACCCTCGCAGGAGAGGTGTCTTATCCTAAAATGACCATCTCAGGGAGAGCAACTCAGATGGGGCATGACATATGCCAGTGAAGTTGCACAAAGTGTCACCACAGACTGGTGGCAAAGGCAAGAGCAGAGCCCCCACCACCAGTTCATGACCTGGCCTTACCACTTACTGCCTTTCTAAAGCAGCTTACTGATGGCCAGGACATGCTGTGGTATGGAAGAAACAGAGTCAGCACCAGCGCCTGCAGGTAATAACAGGAGGCACATGCAATATGAGAGGAAAAACCCTTCTCAAATTAACATTTTTCTTCACCTGAGATGAGGTGACAGAAACTCCTGTATTTAAAAGTCCAAAGGAAAGAATCATCACCCATGACAGATCTGCTCTACTCTGCAAAAGGTCTGGCACGTTGCAGTGCAGCTCTTTGGGTGCTCTGTCTCCGTTAAACTGAAAGCCATGTCACGTATCTAAGCCTTCCTGTCCTCCTGGGGACATGCTAGTACTGGATCTTATGCTTTCAGCCATCCTCTGTTTCTCTTATGAGCACTGTGATGAGAGGGTAACACCTTTTATATAAAGTTGCTTTGACGGGAAACCAGGAGCAGCCAAAATCCCAGTCTGCCATCAGCACAGAATAACCTGGGCAGATGGCAGCCATAGCCAAAGGTGTCCTAGGCTGTGTCAAAAGTATGCTGTTCCCTTGCAGTTGAGGACATCTCCTTGCAGCCTAAAGAGCTGAGAAACCCACCCAGAATGTGCTTCTGATTTGTTCATTGCTATCAGTGCCTCTTTAGAGTCCAGAGAAGAGGCAATGGCCTGTAGGCATCTCACCTAACTTCAACTATCTGAAGATTAGGCACCAAGTCGAAACTAGTTCCCAAACAAAGAGAAATGCAACTCCAGAAGGAATTCACCCCACCTACCATAGACTAGTATCTACAGTGGACTGAGTTGCTCAGGTCTCCGCTGCACCATTGACCACGGAGGCAGCCAACATTATGTAGTCAGGCAAGGTGCTATTATTAGCATTGCTATTAGTGTATTTATTTTCCACATTTCTAAAACCCCTCTCCATCTCCAATATTGGACCAACCTCCACTTCTGGATAGCAGTCTACAGTAAAAACAGCTGGTCAGAGAGAGACCTGTCTTGAGAAGGGGACACAAATTTAGCAGCAAAATCCATTTTTTCACCAGTTCTGCCACGGATCACATCATGAGCCAGCCATTACACATCTGTCTTGTTCTTCACATCTGATGAGATAAATGTTAACCTACCATGTTGCCACCTGTACCGCTGTGACTTCTGGTCAAGATGTATGGATGACATGGATCTCAGTCTTCAGGGACCTTAAAAGGCACAGAGGCAAAATGAAAGAGGGAAGCAGAATGACATGTCACAAGTCAACAGGCCCATGCCAAAGCCAGTGCCCAGGCTTTAAGATCCCAGCATTTATATTTTCCAAGCATCAGTGGAAGGAGGAAGTTTAGTGCCCACAGCATGTTTTGATATCTGGGTCTCCAGATATCTGTAGCAACTCCTACAAGCTATTGGGGCTCCTCACCAAGGCTGGTTTTAGGGAGGGTGGGTTACAAAGCTGCCTGGTGGGAATTCACTGGTGCTCCCATTATCCCAACGTGCCACAGTGTGGCCTTCTTGGCACAGAAGGAAAAATAGGCTGTGACTTTCTCACGCCGCCATGGTGGCTGTGCCCAACCATGGAGAGCACTGTTCAGAGAGTGAAGTGTAGGGCAGACAGTGAGTGAGTTGCAAACAGGGAAGAAGAACCACCTTCCAGCAAGAACCAGTTGCAGTTGCAATTTGCAAAAGCAGATAATGCACCAGCTTTTACTGATGGGAATTCAAATATTAAAGAGGGAAGGGGCAGAATGCACTTCTGTCCTCCATCAAAACCAAACAAAACCTTCTGCCCTGTGAGGAGCCTTCCCTGGCTCTGTGTTTTCTCTCAGTGAGGATGATTTTCCCATCCTGCAGCCATAACAAATCTTCTCCATGTAGGGCAGAGGGGGAAGGAGAGCGAGAGAAGTGACTCACAGAGAATTTGAGAAGTGTGATGGGCTGCATTGCACCTGTTTGCCCACCTTCCTGTCTGCCTGGATCCCTCCAAACCTCTTCCCCTTGCCCATGATTTCTTTACATAGATGTCTCTGAGGTGGAAGCACCCTGGATGTGCCTTTATTTGAACATGGGTGAGTGCAGCTGTTCCCTCTTGTGACTAACTGCACCGTGAAGCACTCATGTTTCTAAATCCAGTTCTATTTACACACTCAAGTGGGCCCTGAAGATGCCGGCTGGGCCATCCCCATGAGTAAGCAAGACAGGACCAGCTTGCGATGCCTTCATAAGGCATTCCAATGCCATGATGATGAGGCCTGCTCCATGTCCTCCCATCCCCTTTTCCCCATGCCAGCTTGATAACTGAAGCTACCCACCTCTTTTTGCAGCAGGCTTATGGGGCTGAGGCATTGGCCTTACGGCTGTGAGCATGGTCAAGGCTTTATTCTCCCTTTCAAGAGTCAGGGTGGTGGACCTTCACCTCTTGGGGAAGTCAAGAACCAAAACTGGTGTTTGCTGGTGTAAGGATGGGAACCATGGAAAATCTGTGCAAGGTTCCACCAGGACTGAGACTTGGTGTCTACCACTGAGGATCCACAACCCTGCAACCCGGACTTCCATCAAAAGTTCTCCTTGGGCACTGGTGAGCAATGTCAAGAGCAAAGAAGACAAAGCCATGGCACTGTCATCCCATGGAGAGCCAGATCCTGCCCATCGCAAAGCATACGTCTGGATATTTGGGAGAGGGATGGAAACCAACGGACCAGTATGGAGGAGCTTAGCTAGGTTTTGACATCAGGCCCTAAAGCCGACTGTTGGGAGAATATGCTGCTGATTTGGGCAGCCAAATGCCAGCGGTCTCATATCCGTGAAGCCCGTGGCAGTCTTTTTACTGACTCTAATGGACTGCAAAATCTGGCCCTTAAAGGGCTCTGGCTCAAAGGTGACGTTGCTAATAGATAACTAATCTACAGTAGTCTTCCTAGTGATGGGAATAGCTATTATACACCCGACTACCTTTTTATGAGTGTAATTAAAAGTAGTTGGTGTCAGAGTAAGTAACAACCGCTGCCTGCTGAAGAAATCAATACGATCCCGCTTGCGTGTGTGTGTGTGTGTGCGCCTATGACAAAGTGGATTATCTCTATCCTCCCCAAATAGCAGCTGCAAAGCAAAGAGGAAAAGGGAGAGTGGCTGAATTTGTACCTTCAGGTGAAGTTGCCTGGTGCTTCCTGGTGGGAGGGGCAGAAGCTTTGGGGGATGTTTAAATCTCTCCCCAGGAACAAAAGGAGGGGAGATTAGCTCGACCCCTGGAAGGGATGTGTGTCCTGCCCCTTCCTCCCCCTCCGTTCCCGGTTTGCCGGGACCCCGCGGCCGGGCGGGTGCTGGTGGCTGAGGGTCTGTGTGTGTGTGTCTGTCTGTGTGTGTGTGTGTGTGTTCCAGTCTGCAGTGTGAGCAATTTCACTTGAAAAGACAGAGAAATCCCCTCCTTTGAAAGTCTCAGCGTTTGGTTCTTTCCAGTAATGCTATAATTGGATGGGATTTTCTCTAATACAGAGGGAAAGTCCTTAAGATGATTTTTCACACACCACCAACCCTCCTCCTTTTCCTCATCCTACCTTCTGCAATAAAACTCCCTTCTGCCTCTCCAACTTCGGCTCCTCTGGGGTGGGGGAGCTCCTGAAGGAAAGGGGGGGTTGTTGAATGAATACACTCCATATAATTGCAGCATCGACACCGCGGAGATTTGCTGAGAGAGCCGAAGAGAGCATCCATTCCTCCTCAGGAAGGCAGCGAGAAGCCACTGAGATCGACTGGAGCTCGGCTACGCCGGGCGATTAGATCTCAGAGCACTTGCCAGAGCTCACATTTGCAATCACTTGTCATCCAACCCGAAAGAAAAATAATCAGGGCCCGACCCCTGCCAAATTCCCAATGATTTAAATATCCCCGAATGAACTGCATTTCTAGTATAATTTCACTAGAATGAATATATCTCTCCATCTAGCTAAACACAAACATATCTTTATATATATGCATATAAAGCTCTGTGTGTGTAAATAGAAATATTCCCTACTAAGGGAAAATATATATGCAATTCTTAATGAGAAAGAAAACGCATTTTGATTTGAGCTAATGCAAGGTTGCAAGCTTTCCTCCAACAAAGTCATTAAAAATTGTACCTCTCTTTGTTCCGTGTGAGCCACAGAAATTTTCTGATTCACAGATAAAATAAAAAAAAGTCAAAGAAATAAATAAAATCTCATCCAGTTTTTGCTCTCCTAAAAAAAAAAAAAAAAAAAAAAAGGGGCGACAAAAAACAGCAGGAAAAAACCCCAACAGGCAGCAGCCACAAAGACAACAAAAAAATCATGCGAAAGAGAATCATCGGTGTTATTCCAGGAGAAAATATCTCCTAGCTCATCCAGCACCTCCATTCCCTCGTTTTCCCCTCTCCAGCCCCCTTTCGAATGACCCAGGGAAAGGAGAAAACCTGTCAGTTGGGTGACACTTGCTCGTAGATACAGCAAGATTTAAACAATATGTTTCAGAGGAGCAGCAAATCTAACCGTGGACCCAGTCTCCAGGAGCTACATCTTTATAATAATACCGATCATATTTTTTTTCTTTTCTTTTTTTTTTTCCCCCTCATTTCCGCCCCACCGAAAACCTTTTTTTGGAACCCCCCCATCCCCCCCAACGCCCCCCCCGCCACCACCACTGAAAGGAGAGAGATTGTGCCAATATGTAGAGAAAGAAACTAAAAAAAAAAGAGATCAATTACTACTGCCCCTGTGGGGTGGATCTGGTGGATGAAGTCGTTTGCAGCAGCGCCTTCGCAAAGTCTGGGGCTGGGACTCCTGCAAATGATGATGATCTGGATTGAGCCTTGTTGAGATTTGCATGGAAGAAGTTGATTCCTTAACAGATGTCTTCAGTGGAGCTCTTGGATATCTGGCTGGTTGGACTGGTGGGGAAGGGGTGTGCGTG